>JAEIFQ010000276.1:0-36027 GCA_018904025.1 Zaprionus vittiger | reverse complement strand
TACTTTGTTTCCTGGTAGTGACTTTTATGTTGCATGTCTTTGAGTTCCTTTATATTTATACGCGAAAGTGCTTCTGCTACGAAATTATCTTTTCCCTTTAAGTATTCTACAGTGAAGTCGTATTCTTCAAGCTCTAGCCGCATGCGAGTTAATTTAGAACTGGGATTAGTCATAGAAAATAGATATGTCAATGGTCTGTGGTCTGTTTTAATTGTGAAATGTTTTCCATAAATATATGGTTTAAAATGGGTGATTGCCCAATGAATTGCAGCTAACTCTTGTTCCGTAGTACTCTTATTGATTTCCCCTTTTGTAAATGAACGTGATGCATAAGCTATTGGGAGCTGAATCCCGCCACGATTCTGGGTAAGAACCGCTCCGCAAGCTTGTTTACTAGCATCCGTTATAATGCAAAATTCTTTGCGAAAATCCGGATATTGTAATAATGTGGGGTGCATAAGTTTTTCTTTAAGGTGTTCGAATGCTCTTTGGCATTCGCTTGACCATTCAAAAGGGACATTCTTTTTACATAATCTAGTTATGTGCCGTGAATAATCGACGAAGTTTTCAATAAATCGACGGTAATAGTTGCAGAATGCTACAAATCGTCTTGCGCTATCCGCGTCATGAGGAACGGGATAATTTTTGATGACGTCATATTTCTCGTCATCTGGCAATACTCCTTTGTCTGTGCATTTGTGACCTAGGAATGTCACTTCATGCATGAAAAATTAACATTTTTCCGGATGCAACTTTAGGTTATATTTCCTACATACATTAAAAACATCAGAAAGGTTTTTAATCATGTGTTTTTCGGCACATCCTATCACCATTAAGTCATCCATATAAAGGAATGCCTGAGAAGGTTCTAAACCTGAGAAGGATATTGTCATCATTCTCTGAAATGAATTTGGTGCTAATTTCAGACCAAAAGGTAATCGCGTGAAGCGATATGAGCCATTGCTCGTTGAAAAAGATGTTATGTTTCTTGAGTTTTCTTCAAGTTCTATCTGATGGAATCCTGACATTAAGTCAAGGCATGAAAAGTACTTAGCTCGACCTAGTTGATCCAAAATATCATCAATTCTAGGGAGTGGAAATTTGTCAGAAAGAAGTTTTTTATTAATTTGACGATAGTCGACTACTAATCGCCATTTCTTTTGATCTGAATTTGGTAATGATTTTTTCGGAACTAACAAGAGTGGACTGTTGTATTCAGATACAGACAGTTCTATGATTTTGTCGTTTATTAATTTCTCTACCTGTTTTTTGATTTCTTCTATATGGCTATGCGGGCTTCTGTAGTTCTTTATATAAATGGGTTCATCATCTTTAAGTCTTAATGTTTGTTTATAAAAATTGCTAGTTGATATTGGTTCAGTTTCCACTCCGAACACATCACTATACTTTGTGCATAATTCAGTTAACTGATTTTTAAATTGTTCTGTAAAATTTTTCTTTAGTAATGAAAGTACTTTTTCGCTTCTATCTTCTAGCTTAGAGCTATGAATGTCGTAATCTTTAAGGTTTTCATATTTGACATTGTTTACCTTGACCATTTGGTCGAAATTAGTGGTATTTAGAAGTCGAATGTACACATGTTTGGATGCTGCTATTGTATTTGCAACAATATAAATATGTAGTCATCTACAATATCAATGTATATTTTTCGAATAACTTGTGATCTGGCTGGCAGAAGAATTGTATTGTTGCCAGCGCTATATGTTATTGGAATGTATATTGGATAATTTAAATTTTGGGGTCTAATTATAAACCAGTCTTCACTTGGTTTGAAATCTAGTTGGCAATTGAATTTTTTAATAAAATCAATGCCTATTATTCCGTCGCATGGTATTGAAAAATTTGAACTACCAAATGGAAGTTATGTGGAATAATATATTTTGTAGATTGAAGTTCTACGAAGGTTGTCCCTTGAGATTTTATAACACCTTGGCCTATGCCTTTGATGTTTATTATTTTTTCAGTCTGAATTTTAAAGTTATCTGAATTTACTTTTAAAAGTGAAATATCTGCACCAGTATCAATGAGAAATGTTTATTTTGAGTTGAATGATTGTAGAAGGTTACGAATATATTAAGACTGTAATTGATGGAATGAACTTTCGCATTTATTGATTGTTTCCTAAAGGGATCTGTGAGTTTTCCGACGAATTTTGTGTCAGTCTCACATTGTAACTATTATTTCCCTGGTTGGAGTTACCTCGGCCTCTACCTAGGTTTTGACCTCGTCTTCCTCCACGGTTGTTATAATTGTTATTATTGTTATTTCGGTTATAATTGTTGTGGTTGCCGTTTCTGCCACGGTTATAACCTCGGCCTCCTCTATTATTGTTATTTGCACCTCGTCGATAATAGAGTACAGTGTTACTCTGACCTGTTATCTCCGTGCAACTGTTTACAAATTTGGAAATGGCATCATTCATGTTTGTGAATGTACCTGCTTGCATGATGAGTTTTACTCTATCAATGGAGAAATTTTGAGTCATGGCCTTCACAGCTGTTGTAGTGCTGTATTTGTTAGCAAGGGATTGGCTTAAACCTTCACTGATATAGGCACCTTCAAGGGCCTTTGTCAGTTTTTCCACCTCTTGGGTGTATTGATTAGCCGTTTTATTCTTCTGTTGAAGATTGAGAAGCTTGGCAGATATAACTTCTACCGATTCTCCTTTTACTGCACTTGACAGTTGTGTAATGATTGCAGCAATTGTCGGCTCATTACTGATAAGATTCCTCGCATGGCCTTTAAGTTTAGTTTTTATAAGGCTTAGTTTATATGTGGCTACTCTGATATAATCTATTAATGTTTGCGCCATTATTATTTTTGGCTTACTTTCAATTCGATCACTTCCTTCTAGTGTTTCAATATCACTATCGGATTCAGCGTCGCTTGATTGAATAGATTCGTCTAGTTCTTTGAATTGGTCGGAATCAAGTTCCACCAGTTGACTTAGACTTTCAGGTATGTTAATAAGAATATGTCTTCTTTTTCTGATATTTTTTAATTCTGTGTTTAGGGATTTTATTACCTTTTGACACTTATTATTGTTCTCAGCTGTAAGTCCATCGGCATGTTTGTTCACTAAAGTGACTATGTTACTATATTCTCTGACTATTATTTCTATATGATTTTTTAATGTATCTACTTTTAATACTGCGTCTTTATTTATGCATTTATATGATTTATCAAATTTGTTTCGAAAATCATCTATATGTTTCGCTACATCATTCCATTCCATTCTTGGATTGATTTATAGCATTTCCTTTGTAATTCTAATCTATGTGGTTTGCACATGATCGTGTAATTTTTCTTGAAAAATTGAAATGTATGTAATCAATGAAACGTTTGAGAAAAGAAAATAATAAATTTATAAAAAAAAAATTATTTTTTTTCTTCCGAAAATCAAAATGCATGAAATTTGTTTTTAAATTGCCATGTAGTATTTTAATGTAGTATTTTAAAGTGTAGTATTTAAATGGTATTTTAAACTGTAGTAAATGTAATTCAATATATATATAAGGATATGCAATATTCATATAAGTTATGTACATGGAATGTCATTTAAATGTAATTCTGTTTGTCTGCATGTCTGCAATGTAGACGAATATGTAATGAGTATATAAATTATGTACAAGAAGTGTCATTCAAATGTCATTATGTTTTTCTTGCATGTCTCCAATGTAGACAAATATGCAATTTGTATATAAGTCATAATGTCATTTGAATGTCAATGTCTATCTTGCAGCTGCATTTCCTACTACTGTACTTTTTGGAACTGCTATTCTAGCTTTGTTGTTCTCTTTTGCTCTTCGCGGTACAGTTCAAGCGTACCGTTTTATGTGTACAGTTTTATGTGGAGATGCTCAAATGCGAGCGAAATGATGCGAGCATCACGCCGAAAAACAACGGTTCTTTTTCCCTGAGTCTGAAAAATGCTTTTGCTTTTGCTTTTAGATTCACAGTACGGTACAGTACCGTACGGTGTATTTGTATATACATATATGAGAAAATGATAGATTTAGGGAATGTGGTTGGCTCACAATTCGTTTTACAATTTTTTTAAAAAAAAAATGCCTCCAACCACATTTGTTAGTTATAGCCGCCTATCAGCAATTAGTATTTTCCAAGCAGCCGTTACCCGCCTCGGCTTGAATTTTGCCTTAATATTAGAGCAAATTGGGGCAATTGCGTTTAAGCAGCCCGTTTGCGTTATTTCGCATCATTGCGAAAATATAATATTTTCCCAAACGCTCTTGTAGCGTTGTCGGTTGGCATGTTAAAGTTGAGGTGACGCTCTTTGCAGCGGTTGCCTTGATGGTGTTATTTCTTGGCAAATTGGGGTCGCGGTCGCCATGTGGTAGCTGATGAAAGTTTTATTTTAATTTGTTCACTTTAAGTTTTGAATATTTGGCGCTTTGCCGAAACATGTCTTTATTATTCGCTTGTCACATTCAGAGTGATCTTGCAGTGCTGCAGTTAGGCACAGCTAACCTGCACATGCTTAATCTATGTTAAACTCATTAGGCTATGTTAAACTCATTAGGCTATGTTATGTTAATTTAGTATTTATTATTAGTATTATGTTATTATATGTATTATGTATGACAAGGTGTCATAACATTGAAAGTGGTATGCTACACTGGACCTTTTTCTTAAAGTCACGGAGCCTTGTCCTGTATTCGTCCCATACAATATCTTCGTTTGCTTGTTTAGCTAGTTTGAAGATTTCTTGTAGGTCGGTGCGTTGTGCCTTCAATTGTGGGTTCCACCAGGGTGGCCTGTGTTTCCTTCTTTTTATTGAGGTCTTACACGCTGCGTTGAAAGCTGATGTTAGATGATGACAGAGAGTCTTCACGGACTTCTCAATGTCCACCGTTGATAAGATTGGTATTGGGGATGGGAGTGTCCTTGTCACTTTGGTCTTAAACATATCCCAGCTGGTGTTCCGGGGATTCTAAAGTAAAGACTTTTCTTACCAATCTATGAAGAAAATATATAAATCAAATTAGTTTGATTATAAGTACTAAAACACATATTTATTTTTTCTATATGTACTTACCATGAAAGATTTCTAATCCATGTATAGTGAGATGTTGTTATCCATAAAAATGTTGATATGTTTAGGATTGAGTGGGAACTCTAAACCTTCAAAGATCAAAACAATATTGTTTACTTTGATTATGTGTTCAGATATCTTCACATCATATGATCTACATCTTTCAGCATGTTGATCTTCCTCCTTTATCGCAGCAATCACTGTCCATTTGAAACAGTATTCGTCATTGTTTTTGATGTTCACGATCGATTACTACCCAAACTCTTGGGTAGTGCGATATAAGAGGACCCTCTAATGGGTTTATACTTATTAACATTCATTTCCAAACGGATAATGTGAGTTAATGCCCACAATTCTTGTAAATCAGAATTCACAGTGAAGACTTCCATTTTTGATTGGAAAGACTTAACTTCCGTGTATTCAATATCTTGTTTTGTCAGAACATATTCGGCGAAAAGCTCAAAGTTCACTTTTATCGAAGTGTGAGCTTCAAGCACACTGAAGAGATGATGAAAGAATGCCTCGCCTGCTTCCTGCAGAAAATCTTTAGCTAATACCAAGCCTGCGCTACTATTGATGAGGTACTGAAGAATCGTTCCATTGAATAAATCAGTGTTTTTGTAAATCCTGTTATCAACAGGTTCAATAGCACGTCTCTTGTCCTGCTCTGTACGAGTATGATGTGACCAACTTATATTATTTTGTATAGTCACATTGCAGAGCGCACAATGTTTCATATTATTCATTCCAGCGCGTTGACGAGCAGCGTAGGCTAATCTAAACTGCTCTCGTTGTTGCTGCTCCATAGCTGCAGCGATTTCATTCAAATCCTTTGTTGAATATATTCCATTTAAAGCCATTTTTAATGTTGTTGTTGTTGTTATTGATAAACTGTTTAACTGTTGTTGCTGTTGCTGTTGTTGTTATTGTTGTTGTTTAGCTGTTGTTTCTGTTCAGCTGTTGTTGCTGGTTAACTGTTGTTGCTGTTTCTATTGTTTAACTGCTTAGCTATTGTTGTTCTTTAACTGTTTAACTGCTGTTGCTGTTTAGCTGATTTTGTTGTTTAACTGCTTAGCTGTTGTTTAACTGCTTAGCTGATTTTGTTCTTTAACTGTTTTGCTGTTTAGGTGTTGTTATTGTTTAACTGTTGAGCTGGTCTTGTTTTTTTTTTTTTTTTTTTGTTCACTAATGCACTCTACTCGGTTTGAAAACTTTTTTGATACTAAAAAACTTGATTACCGATCACTTTACTATTATTGCAAGAAACCATGTTAGAATATGGATATACTACGCCTAACCGCCTAACCTGGGTTCATTGAAAATAATTAGGATACAAGAATTGCATAAAATTATGCTAACAGTTCTCACGCCGAATAGAAGTAGAACAGGTTCAAACAAACATAGTAAGCCGTTAGGACAATAGGTTGCAGTGTTTTGTTTACAAGTAACATATCATAGGGTGCCATGTGAAATTTCTCACACTGAATTATCAATTAGAAAATTAGCATATTAAAATAGGGTTACTGATCACACACACGCACACATACACAAAACTATTATTAATTTACATAATCAACAAGTTGTGGTGGTAGCTGTTTACACATTTCATGATTAACCATGTGCTGACAATCAATTAGCACGCTTGAGGACACCCTTACCGTAACGATCGTTTTCATGGTCACGGTCACGGCTAGGGTCATAAAAGAGGCGATACACACATTAACATGTTGTGGTAGGGTGTCCCGGCCTCTCAAAAATTACCCTAGTCAGCGATCCCCATGTATTAGGGTGTGTGCACTGACGCATGCATTTACCCACACACCCTAACACGTGTGCATGTAAACACAATCATGCATGCTCATTTTCACATACTCACCTGCCAACCTCATGAGTCACACGCGTGTGAAATGGAAGAACTATAGAATGCCAAAAAGTCAAAATCCAGAAATTCAAAGACAAGTTGACAAATTAATAAGAGAGACATTGTCGACCCATCTATATTAGAATATAGTAGCCCGCTCCTCTTGGTACCCAAGATATCATTACCTAATTCGGCGGAAAAGAGATGGAGATTAGTAGTTGATTATCGTCAAACCAACAAGATACTGTTAGTAGATATATTCCCACTTCCATCGTTATTTAAAAACGATTTAACAAAATTATGCACCGAATATAGCGATATTTTTGGTCTCGAAACAGAAACCATATCAGGCAATAACTTTTATAGACAAAAATTGAGATTGAACGATAAAACACCAGTATACATTAAGAATTATAGAATGCCAGAAAGTCAAAAGCCAGAAATTCAAAGGCAAGTTGACAAGCTGATAAAAGACGTTATAGTAGAGCCGTCTATATAAGAATAGAATAGCCCACTTCTCTTGGTACCCAAGATATCATTACCTAATTCGGCGGAAAAGAGATGGAGATTAGTAGTTGATTATCGTCAAACCAACAAGATACTGTAAGTAGACATATTCCCACTTCCAAGAATAGAAGATATTCTTGATTAATTAGGACGAGCAAAATATTTCTGGTGCCTAGAGCTGATGTCTGGATTTCATCAAATGGAATTAAGTAAAGAAATATAACATCATTCTAAACTTCATAAGGTGCGTATCGCTAAACGCAATTACTATTTGGGTTAAAAAAAGCCCCCTATTTTTTCCAAAGAATGATGATCAGGCTAACAGCCTTCGCAAGCATTTCTGTATGAACTTTCTTTGTGAAAGAGGTTACTTATTTAAGTCACAAATGTACTGATAAAGGTATATTACCAGATGACTCTTAATATGAGGTAATCAAAAAGTACCCCCAACCAGTAAATGCAGACGAAGCTAGACGATTCGTGGCATTTTGATATTGTTATAGAATGTTTCTTATGAATTTAGGCTTTGCAAAAAGAATGTACCACTTGAATGGACAAGCGAATGCAATGAAGCATTCGAATACCTTAAAAGGGAATTAGTGAAACCAACACTTCTACAATACCCGGATTTTACAGAACAATTTTGCATAACCACAGATGCTAGTAAACAGGCATGTGGAGCAGTACTATCTCAAGACAGCTACCAGTGGCATACGCTTCAAGAACCTTTACAAAAGGCGAAAGTAATAAGTCCACAAGAGAACTAGAATTATTAGCTATTCATTGGGAAATAAATCACTTCAGACCATAAATATATGGTAGGTATTTCTTAGTACAAAGTGACCTTAGACCACTCTCATACCTTTTTTCAATAAGAAACCCAAGGTCCAAACTAACAAGAATGCGGTTGGACTTGGAAGAGTTTGAATTTACAGAAGAATACCTTAAAAAATTTTTATTATTACGGTTCAAATCAATTCAGTAATGTTAATTATTTACAGTATACTGTCGTTACAAATTCATTGTTCTTTAGAACTTAATATTGGGCAACCTTTACATCTCAATAGCGCTTTGATTTTTACGAAGCTCAATTTACAACTTTAGTCTCGAGACCAACTCTCTTTCACTTCTCTCTTCTGGCGCGCAGGGATGCTAATTTCCTCTATTGCTGGGGTTTTCAACCTGCATAAGAGTATACCATCTTACATATTTAAATAGAACTATATAGTTTTGAATATTTATAATTAAACAGAAAACAAAAACAAAATACTTCAAAAGTTGAAATTCGTTTTATATTCGTCAATGTTTCTTCTTCTCCTTTTTTCGGTCTAGTTGTTCGTTTGCGTCATTATAGAGATTATTGAAATGTTTATTTGGAGATGATTAAAATCGATATTTATCCGATATTATCGGAAAAAAATAATACTTTTAACTACACTTAAAAAATAAAAAAAAAACATTTATATATTATTAAATTTTGGGTTGTCTTTATTTCGTTATAAATTCTCGAAAGCATTACATCTTCGGATGTATTTTGTACTTCGGATCCAAGGTTTTTATGACTCCACGGAATCCCTTCCTTTCCACAACGCTAAACGGATTCACGTCTCGCGGAATCATAATCATAATAACTCGGTCAATTTTTTCTTTCTTTGACGAAATTGACGGGTACTCTGATTTATAATGAGGTATTCAGTCAACCCCGTAGATTGACACACCGTTTCATTTGTATTTAAATTTGAGTGAATCCTTTTAAGGTGTTCTAACAAATTAGTTGTATTACTAGATCCTTCTCGTTTCCTCTTTAGAGGCGGACTCTCGGACTGATTTCCTTCGTTGTAACTAAAACATACAAAATATTAAACATACAATAAGTAAAGGCCACGCATGTACATGTGTGTATATGCACAAACAAGGGACTGCAGTAGCCATTTAAAAAGTTACTTATGTTTTGAAAATTTTTTTGTCGGTTTGTGTCGCTTTCACCACCAATCTTAAAATGCATATAAATATATCTATAAATATGAAAACTGCAAACTAAAAAAAATACAAACGCTACAGTCAGGTGTATAAGGTCATGGATTATCTTAGTATACCGTAAAAAAAAGTTTGTAAATAACAGAATAGAATCGACGCTCGAATTTTCCACTCATTATCAAAAATAATCAGTACCTAGGGAACACCAAGGGGAGGCTACTGCACATGTAATGGGGCTAGTTGTTCTTAAAAAGTTAAATTTTGCTGACCTACGAGTCGACTTGAGATGTTCTGCGCAACTTAAATGTTCCCCAAATTAATTAATTTCTGCAATCTGCAGTCATAGATAGACTCTATCTGTCTAACTTATTTATTTTCGGATATTTATAAAAACTCGCAATGAAAAGTGCGCTTTTTTTTATTTATATTAAAAATTTTGCGGAAATTCTAATCTCTTTGTTGCCTATCAAAATGTTCGAGGCCTAAATACTAACTTATCGAAACTGTTTTAAATAGTGAAATCTTTTCTAATACGTTTACTTCTTTCGGATGTGACCGTTTATCACGATCTGGAGGAGGGGTTCTTATTGCAGTTGACTCAAAGCTGTCTTCTGATATTCTTTCAATACACTGTCAGCCCAATACAGAATTCGTGTGCGTTAAAATAATTTTAAATCATATTTCAGTTTATGTAACTTGCTCTTACATTCCTCTTTCGTCAGAACACCTCTCTTGCATTAAATCTATAGAATCAAAACTTTCGGATAGAAATATGGTCCTCTCATTCAAATGTTTTGATTCCCTCCATTTTTAACCCATTTATCAATGGACTCTCTGAACTATCCTTGTTTCAAATTAACACTTTTCGTAACCATAAACGCAAAATCCTTGATTTAATTTTCACTCCTGATACTCACATTAGAACTAATCCCTTAGTATTTCTTGAAGATCCTTATCATCCTTCATTAGAACTTGTTTTAGAACTGGCGTTCCCCGTGCAAACTGAAAGTGTTAAGTCTGTTTTGAAGTCACTCTGCTTCCGCAAAACTGACTTTGAGAGGCTTAATAATCTAATTTTAGAGCACGATTGGTCTTGTTTTTACGCATGCTCAAACTTAAATACTTGTACATCATATTTTTATAATACCTTGAACAAATTTTTCGACGAATGTGTGCCACGTGTATATCCAGCCAAGACTAAAAGTCTTCCATGGTTTACATGTGGATTACTTAAGGTAAAAAATTTAAAATCTCGGTATTATAAAAATTTTAAAATACGGGCAATCCTTCTGATTTTTCTCCTTATACTGTTGCAAAGGCTTACTTTATTGCTCTTAATAATAAAAGTTATAAGGACTATATTCAACGCTGTCGGCACGTGATTCTAAGCAGTTTTATAACTTTGTTAACTTGAAACGTAGATCTAATGAATTCCCCTCTCGTCTCTCTTATGAAAATATTGAAGCAACTAATGATCAGGCCGCTGCTGATCTTTTCGCGAATTTTTTTCAATTAATCTTTTCATCTAATACCTATGATTCTAATCTTTCTTATCGTTATCCTATTCAAAACTCTAATTCTATTTCTTGCCCTAGTATCGATGAAAATTCTGTTCTTACTGACCTGCACTTGGTTAGACCCATTAACTCACCTGGCTCTAACGAAGTACCAGGATGCGTTCTTAGATATTGTGCCATCTCCTTATATAGACCCATTTTTAAGTTATTCAAATTATCATTAGCTACTTGTAATTTTCCTTCTGTCTGCAAAGAATCATATTCCATCCCTCTTCACAAAAATTGGTCTAAATCGGAAGTGAAGAATTACAGATGTATTTCTAAATTATACTCTATTCCTAAATTATTTAAAAAACTTGTTACGGCCCAGCTAACCCACATGTCTAGGTCCGTTATGTAGGGGTATATGTATTTCTCCCCTTAGTAAAACGCAAACGCACAACTCAGTTTATCTCTTTTATTTCTGGTCGCACTTGACGTTAGTAGCGTATGCCTTTAACTGACTCTCTCTCCGTTTGCGATCGGCCTCTTCGCATGTTGCTCGAGAGCCGATGTTGCGAAACAGACAGACAACTTAACCATAATGTTTATATACAATGTTGATATAACAAACTTATATACAATGTTGGTGTAACAAACTTATATACAATGTTGATATAACAAACTTATACAATGTGTATGCATACTATCTACATACCCTAGCCTACTACAATTCGGCCATCCTGACATTAAAGATCCCCTGATCTTGTAGAATTTTTTAACTTATAGCTATTACATGGTACTTAGTCGATATTTGGTACATTTTTACAATTTTCTTATTCTTAATTGTACAAATTCATTTTCTGTTCCCTATCCAATGTTTAATATTTTGACTACTCCAGACACCTTGATATGGATTACGTGCTAATTGAAAACCTTCAACATCTTTAATCAAAAACCTATCATTTTTCAATACCTTCTCTATTACATATGGACCCTTATGTTTAGGTATTAGCTTTCTATCAACTCCTCCTGTACTATCGAAATTCTTAACCATAATGTAATCTCCTACCTTGTACTGCGTACTTGTTTTCTTCTTACTATTATATCTTTTTTCATTATCACTCTGTGATTTTAATTGCGATTCCGCTCCTTTCTTTCTAACTTCTTTCAAGTTTCTAATTTCACTAAAGTTATCTAACTCTTCTAATTTTTGTCTTAACTCATCAATAACTTTCCCTTTTTGCTCAATTCCAAACAACATCTTGCTCGGAGATTGCGCTACACTTCTTTGTTTGGTATTATTCAATGAAAATTCTACGTCTTCAATAACTGCACCCCAATGCAATCCATTTTCAATGTCTGTCAATTTTGCTATCATTGGCCCTACTATTCTATTGACTCTTTCTACCTGTCCATTGGCCTGGGGTGAACCTGTCGCTATTTTTATGTGCTTAATATTATATTCTTCCATAAACTTTGCAAAATCTTCGGATGTAAAACAGCTGCCCCTATCTGATATTATAAATTTCGGCCTGCTATATGATCTAAAATAATCCTTTAAAGCTAGAATCACTTCTTTTGTGTTCGTTGTCTTTGTTGCATATAACCTAACATATTTAGTGAATCCGTCTATTATTACAAACATGTTTCTTTGCCCTACCGTTATTTACCGGTCCATAATGATCGATGTGTATTATCTCAAACGGCACGTTCCCCTTTGGAATGCTATGCAGCATTCCTTCTTCTTTTCCAGACTTTGGTGAAAATGCCACACATCTCAAACAATTTCCTATATGCCTAACAACTTTTTCTTTCATATTAGAAAACCAATAAGTCTTAACAATGGCATCAATAACCTTATCTCTCCCTAAGTGCCCTAATTCATTGTGATATTTGTATAAAATTTTCTCTTCCATTTCTTCTCGCACACAAAACAACAATCTTCCATTATTCGCCTTTCTATAAAGTACACCATTTCTCATTTCAAAAATTTTATCTTCCGTTTTCTCTAACTTTTTCCTAATATCTTTCAAGTTATCATCTTTTGCTTGACAAATAACTAAAGTATCTTCAAAACTATTAGTTTCTATCACTAATATGTTCGTATTTCTGCTTAATGCATCTACATGCTGCATATGCTTTCCTGCTTTATGAACTACCTCAAAATCGTACTCTAATAGTTCTAATGCCCATCTCGCAATCCGAGGGTTTAATTCCACTCTATTTAACGTTAACGTTAATGCGTTGCAGTCCGTAACAATTTTAAATCTCTTTCCCTGTACATAAATTCTAAATCTTCTTAATGCATACAGGATGGCTAATGTTTCCAGTTCGATATTTTTTCGATACTATGATATTTGGCCTCATCCTTCGTCGTGGCTTTCGAGTAATAAAATATAGGGTGCCATTTCTTATCCTCTTTCTTTTGCAATAACACTGCACCAAAACCTTGTGCACGTGCATCTGTATGTAACTCTATTTCATCCTTATAATAATATAAACCTAACACTGGAGCTTCCACTAACTTTTTCTTAAGTGTCTCAAAGCATTCTAATTTTTTTTCCTCAAAGGTAAATTCTTTGTCTTTCTTCAATAAGTCATATAAAGGTTTTGCAATGGTTGAAAAACCCTTAATGAATCTTCTGAAATATGAACACAATCCCAAAAAGCTTCTGACACCATGCACCTTATCTGCTACTGGAAAATCCCTAATTGCTTCTATTCCCTTGTCATTGGCCTGTATTCCCTTACTTGTTATTAAAAATCCTAAATATTGTACACTCGATTGCAGAAACTCACATTTGTCCATTCTTAGCTCTAATTTGTTCCTCGTTAATCTGTCAAAAACTTCTCTAAGTACTTGCATATGTTCCTTTATGCCTTTGCTAGCTATCATTATATCATCCATATATATAATAACTTTATCTTGCCTTATTATATCCTCGAAAATTTTATTAATAAATCTCTGAAAAACCGCCGGTGCATTTTTCAGCCCCATTGGCATCCTTAAAAATTCAAACTGTCCTAAAGGTGTCATAAACGAAGTGTATTTGATTGATTCCTTATCAACAAAAACATGAAAGTATTCATGTTTAAGATCTTACTTCGAGAATATCGTTTTATTTACTAACTTATCCAACAAATCATCAATCAACGGCAGAGGATAATTATCTTTAACCATCGTTTTATTAAGTTTTCTGTAATCAACACATAACCTTAGATCTCCCGTTTTCTTTTTTACTAACACTATTGGAGATGCATACTCTGATTCACTCGGTTTAATGATTCCGTTTTCTAAATATTCATCTAAAATAATCTGCAATTTTTCTTTTTCTAACATTTCATCGGCTTTATTATTACTTCGACTTCCAATTTAATCCACTGTAATCATTTTCAAGGTGTCTAAATTCAAATTTAGATTGCATGCTTCCATAAAATCTCTTCCCAAAACCACGTCATAACTCATAGACTCGTTTGCCACAATTATTAAATTAAAGTGCATTTTATAAAAATTTTTCAAAACTGTAAGGATGCTTTCTCAGGCTGGGGTACATATCTCAGTCTCGCCAGGGTCTTTACAGAAAATTTATATAAAACTAGGACTATCATGACTTTAGTAAGAGGGGAGCTACTAGTCGGTTATACCCTACTGGGGTATTACAGGGTATTGGGGACACACGTGGTCTATGTCACGCACGTGTACTCGTTGGCCATGTTTATTTCCACATGGATTTTTACCACCACGTGGTCCTATTGGGGCCTACGTGCATGTGTCGCGTGTCACGCGTGACTGGCTGGCGGCTGATCGTGAGGAACGCGCGTGGTCGCGGGTGCTTTCGCTCGCACTCCCCAAGTCGCTCGTTGGTGTATTCCACCACCCGCAACTAGCTAGAGTGTATGCTCACGCAACTCGCTTGCCACCTATCGCCCACTCACGACGCTCCTCACGGTCGGTCGTTGGTCGCGCAGAGCGCTCGTGACCGCAGGTGCTCTCGCCTGTACCCCCACGAGCCGCTCAGTGGTGTACTCCACCACGCCGCAGACTCATTAGAGTACACGCTCACACACCACTTGTCAACTGGCGTCTCACTCACGACACGAACTGTGCGTGTGTACGCCCAGAATCGCTTACTGGCCAGCGGAGCACCGGCATACCAGAAAGCGCGACTCTGCAAGTACACACTCACACAGGCACACACGCACACGACACTTTTCACGATGCTCTAGAGGGGAGATAATGTATCACGGGGTATATTAAATGATCACTGCGGGTTTATTCCAATAATATTCGAGAACATGCTTTTATTCATTGTTGTTTTCCTAGCGCTAGTTACTTATTTTAGTTAGGCCCTGCCTTCCTGCCTACTTCGCACCATTACGTAGCTCGAAAATCCGAGCCCTTAAGTATTTGAGTTCTTTACTGCTCACCTTGATTCTCCTGCGACAGGATTCATCGTCGTCCCTTCTTATGTATAAAGGTCCTTGGTCCTTGCTGGCACTTGTCCTTTTAGGCACTTTTACTTTTCACTATGTATATTTTTTATGTCCCCGTGGGAAGAGCTATGCTACCGGCTTATCTAGCTGCTCGCGATCAACTGCCCTTGGCCTAGTTTTCGCAGCTTTCATTTCGCTGCCGCGACCATGTCGTCGCTGCTGCGTACATGTCGCCGCTGCTTGCCTGTCGCCGCTGCTTGCATGTCGCTGCTGCCTTCGGCCGATCGTGCCTGGCTGCTGTGACTCTGCTCGTACTTCGCTGCCTGCACGGCGCCGTTCGCACTTTTCTGCATGTCCGGCGCCGCTGCTTGCCTAGCTTCGCTGCTGGCTGCACGTCGCTGCTGGCTGAGCGTCGCTGCTGGCTTAGCGTCGCTGCTGGCTTAGCGTCGCTGCTTGTCTGGCGCCGCTGCCCAAAATTTGGTCGCGATGCCGTTGCCTTGTTATCGAATGTAACAGTTAATAGCTAACGTGCAGATGGAAGGGGAAGTAGGCAGGAAGGCAGGACCTAACTAAAATAAGTAACTAGCTGCTAGGAAAACAACAATGAATAAAAGCATGTTATCAAATATTATGAAATAAACCCCCAGTGACCATTAAATATACCCCGTGATACATTTCTCCCCCTCTAGAGCATCGTAGAAAAGTGTCGTGTACGTGTGTGCCTGTGAGAGTGTACTTGCAGAGACGCGCTTGCTGGTAAACCGGTAGCTCCGCTGGCCAGTATCAGGCGATTCTGGGCGTACACACACACAATCCGTGTCATGAGCAAACGCCAGTTGGCAAGTGGGTGCGTGGCGTGTGCTTTCACCAGTTGCGGTGTGGTGGAATACACCGCAGAGCGACTTGTGGGAGTGCAGGCGACAGTACCTGCGGTCACGGAATTTTAGCACGACCAACGGCCCATCGTGAGTCGTGAGTGAGACGCCAGTTGAAAGTGGTGTGTGAGCGTGTACTCTAATGAGTCTGCGGCGTGGTGGAGTACTCCACTGAGCGGCTCGTGGGGTACAGGCGACAGAGCAACCTGCGGTCACGAGCGCTCTACGCGACCAACGACCGACCGTGAGAGGCGTCGTGAGTGGGCGATAGGTGGCAAGCGAGGTGCGCAGAGCGTGCACTCTAACTAGTTGCGGGTGGTGGAATACACCAACGAGGCGACTTGGGGAGTGAAACCGAAAGTGCCCGCGGCCACGTGCGTTCCTCACGATCAGCCGCCAGCCGGGCACGCCGTGACACGCGACACATGCACGTAGGCCCCAACAGGACCACGTGGTGGTAAAAATCAATCCACATGGCCAACGAGCACACGTGCGTGACATAGAATACGATGCTCCCCTATACCTTGTAATACCCCAGAAGGGTATAACCGACTATTAGCTCCTCTCTTACTAAAGTCATGATAGTCCTAGTTTTATATAAATTTTCTGTAAAGACCCTGGCGAGACTGAGATATGTACCTCAGCCTGGAGAAAACATCCTTACAAAGTATTTAATATGTTTCAAGTCGGATAAACCCCGTAAAAGACCTTCAATTTTTAAAGATATACGTTCAGGAAACGATATTAGAAGGAAAAAATACACCCAAAATTAAAAAAAAAAATTAATAAATAATTTAATTTTTTTCAAGTTGGATACACCCGTGAAAGAGCTTTAATTTTATTACAAGTAGGAAATACTCTTCAATTAAAAAAATATTAAAAAACCAAGTCGCGCTGTACGCGACGAGTGGGATACCTTCGACCTATGTTCCGTGTAGTTTAATTTGATAACATACACACCTGCAAAATGCACATACTTTGAATTATTCTCGATAGATGGAGGTCGGGCTTTGCGCTCTCCCGCTTTCCTTGTTAGCTGATACAAACCCTTAGTTTTTATGCACATAATTTCTTAAATAACTTCTGTGTTTATTGTCCGATCGGATTGAAATTCGAAATACGTAGATATTTTAATGAGCTTAGTATATATTAAAGTCAGAAAGTTCGTATCTTTTTATACAGCGCTTACAAATTAAGTTCAAAATTTAAATTTTTGATTTTTTTGGGGGCGGTGGGCGTGGCCCTAACATTTGAAATAAACTTGATCTGCTTATAGTACACAGGAGTCTTCTGCCAAATTTGGAACTCTGGTTTTTTGATAATAGCTGAGATCTTATGCGTTCAGACAATATTTTCAGGTTGGATATACCCGTGAAGGACCTTTAATTCTTAATGCGTATACGTTCAGCATTGGACAGTGCAACTTCAGCGTACGTAGGTCCCGCAATATTCGCAAAGACGGAAAACTGATCTAGTGGCGCTTATGCTTACTAAGTTCATTGCTGATTGAAAATGCATTATTTTATTATTGCTTTATCACATATATAAACTAGTAAAAGCAACAGGATAACCTTAGACCTATGTTCCGGTGTGGCTTAACTTGTTAAATTCATACACATAAACATTTGCGCATGCTTTAAAAATTATTCCCGACAGATGGCGATAGCGCCTCGCGCGCTCGCGTCCCTTGTTAGCTGAGGCAAAAGTTGTGTTTAAATCGGACTGAAGCACAGGACCTGGATACAAGTTATCGTTGAGACTAATCCCATTCGGCGATTTGCTGGAGCATAAAGACAGCGCGGATCATTGTAGTAGTACTGTCAGGCTTTAAAACAGTATAATAAGACAAATAGAAATAAGCCAATAGTTATCAGGAGAGACCTGCCGCATATGGTTTAAATCAATGTATTCTTGAATGATGAATCGTAATTAAGAGCTGTATCGATCATCAACCGATGGCAGCGACTTAAGGCTCTGCATCAAGTTTTGCTTCCGTTGGAAAGAGGAGGCCTCAAGGAGGTTGTACAAACGCTCCAAATGGGAAACTCCTGGACGGCAGGAAATGTTCCAGGTGTTCGCGTGTTCGGACGTGCGTGCAGTCCGCATAGCCGCATGCCCACCTCATTGGCCAGGCCTTTGGCGGCATTTCCGCCGAAAAATGGGTTTTGCCGCGCCTTGTTAGGTCGAAGGGCGTCGGCTGAGTTCTCCACCACAGTGACTTTTGAAGATGAAAGATGTCAGATCAGGACTCCGGCACAAAAGGTTAACTAAAGACCTCCAAACAGCTATCCGGGCATCAATATGCCAGGGACTCGGGAAACCCATGTGCCAAGCAGAGTCTCTATTGTTCTGGGGGCCGACGTCCTATGGAGACGTACTCCCTCCGGGGCTGGTTCCATCCCACGGGGACTACCGTTGGCCCAGAACACTCTGTTTGGCGGGTATTATCCGGTGGCTCTAGCACGTAGTCCGCCAGCACCCCTCCAGCGACCTCCAAAAATATCCCGGCTATTTTTGCAATAGTATTGCAAGGGGGCGGGATAATTGTCAAGAACGTAGCCCCCGAGAAGGCAGGCAGCATTTCGGCGTAAACAGTGCGAGAAGTCACCAAGGGCTCTCGCACTCTTTATCCAGATTATGTTAGGCTTAAGCTAAATATGTAACATGCACACCAAGTTAGTTGAAAATATATACACCAGTGAAGTGAATACCACGTAGAACGCATTGTTCTTTTATTTCGATTGTTTTCGCATCGGTTTTCGATTTTTCAGCATTCACAGCCCCAACTCTACGATCCCCCAAGAAGGAAGATCACTGCGGCCACCACATTCAGTTGGTCCTTCGAGCTGGATTTAAGCTTTCCGCAATGTGGCGGGAGAAGGTGTTCACCGAAGAAGGGAAATTTAACGAAAAACGAAATAAATTTGACCTGGTATTAAAGATTATTGGTATTAAAAGATTATCGCAGTTCATTTGCTCAAGATCAATACAAGACTAAGTATAGTATACAATAGTTACTCTCTTGGCCCCCTTTTGGCATGGATTAAACAGCCGAAGCAAAGACGACCGATAACAGAGTATTAGAGTTCTTTCATTTTACAATGTTATGTTATTTCAATTAACGTTTCTATGTATGTATGTGATTCAATGTAATTCAATAAGTATATTTATTTCCATAAAAGTATCTATTTTCTCATATTAATCTATTAGTTAAAGCTGCAGCGCTCCAACATTCCGCCACCATTAAAAACTGCGTTTTTTGATCCATGGGATTGGAGACAGTTGTGGTCTTTCTTTTAACGATGCTAGTTTTGGAGTTTGCACCTCTGCCACTCGGACCTTGCGGTCGTCTCCTAGCGATGACTCGGGTGACTCGCCCTGGATGCCATTTCTGGGGCGGCGTGTTGTGCATCGTGTATCACACCATGCGTCCCACCTGTAAGTTGGTTGGCCTCTGCTGGAGGCTGAGCACATAGTCCCAGGGCCAGCTGTGCCAAAACCGCAGCTTGAGCTCCGACAGCTGACGCCGCCCGCTTTAAAGACGGATTGCTTACTATATTTCAATACATGCCTGGCGCGTATTCGCGCGGCAGCATGGTTAGAGCCTGACCCAGCAGCAAATAGCCTGGCGTTAATGGCTTGCCGATCGTTGGGATTGCTCTCGGCCCGCCAGTGCCTGGTGTTCCAGCAGCGCTTCAACGACGAGATGTGTGTTGAGCTCGTCATGAGTTGACGTTGCCGGCCCCCTCGAGCCGATGCTTCGCGGCCTTGACTGCCCTCGCCATGTGGTGCTCTGGGGGTGGGGGAACGACTCCACCCCTCTCTCCGCGTCGTAGTCCTGAAGCCCTCCTTCGCCTTCTGAACGCTGTATGCAGATCCTTGAATACGTTGCTCACTCCAACGAAATTGGTCAAGGGGAAGGCATTTGACGTAAAACAAACAAACACACCGACATAAGCCTTTACTGGGAAACAGGGAATCCATAGAAAATGGTCGACAAAATCAACACCGCAAACTGAGGGCGACATTGTCATGGGGTCCTAACAATTTTGGTTTATATTTGAAACAATGCACAACTGCTGACACATTTGCGTGCGTTTATTAGCCAATTTTCTGCTTTAACAGTGCCCGCAATGCCAGCGTGACAATGTTAATGTGCAGATTGCGCACAAATATCTTGAGAATGTTTCGAGACAACAGAAGAGAAATTCGCATCGGAGGGGTTGGTACTCTGCAGTAACCTACACCAAGATCGTCACCTAGATTCGTCAAGATTCAGTGGTTTAACGACTGAATACTTTGCTGCATAACGTGCGATTTATTAAGCAACAATATTTCTCGTTGAAATCTATGTTCTTGCACTATTTTTACTATTTTCCAAAGGTAAGTCTTCTTTCAATGCCCGACACGACATGAGAATTGGGTCGATAATTTCTGTAGCAGAACCGCATGACATACGCAAACTATACGAATAATTTTAGGGAAGGAAGAGTTCTAAAATTTTATTTAATATTGCCTGTTCATAAACTACTTTGTGAACTGAATCACATTTTTGAACCTTCTCAGCTTTGTACCCATGCGTAGATTTCAAACTTATGGAGTTACGGTCATTTCTCGGCAGAGTCATGTACGAAGTTTGGACCCTTAAGCCATAATGATTAATAAGCTCATCTATATAGCGATGTAACATCAGCTGGGTTTAACTCCAGTCGTACATGTCGCCATATAACATGATTAGAGGCGCTCTTGAATTTCAGCAACTCTATTACCTACAAAGGTAGATAATGAAGCCAGGCTCTTTTCTAGCAAATAAAGGGTTACTTGAGAGTCGCAAGTTTAGCGACAATTTAGGACTGTTTTAAATTTGGGGGCAATTTGTTTCAAACAGTGGAAGAGCAAATCGGCAGAGCACAACTCAAGACGAGGAATAGTCTTAGTTGCCAACGGAGCGACTCTAGATTTTGCTGTCATTAGGAACACTGTCTCTAATTCGTCTTAATACTGTATACATCGTAAGGATGTTTTCACGGCTGCGGTACATATATCAGTCTCGCCAGGGTCTTTAAGAAAATTTATAAATACTAGGACTACTATAACTTTAGCTCGTTGACCACGTGGATTTCCACATGGATTCTACCACCACGTGGTTCTTTTGGGGCTTACGTGCATGTGTCACGTGTCACGCGGTGCCTGGCTGGCGGCTATATCAAGAGGGAAGGCACGAGGCAGCGGGAACTGCCATTTTGTACTCCCAAGTAGCTCGTCAGGTGCATTCCATCACTTGCAACTAGTTAGAGTGCACGGCCATGCACCCCGCTTGCCAGCAATCGCTCACTCATGACATCTCTGATCGGCGTACGTTAGTCGTGCAGAACGCGCCGCGACCGCAGGTACTTCTCATGCACTCCCACATGTCGCTCGGAAACTAAACTTTGTAAGAAGCATTGCTCACGCATTTATTTGTGAACTATCGTTCACTCAATACACGACCAGTGTGTGTACGCTCAGAATCGCCATTGCAGGAGCACAACCAGAAAGCGCGAGCAAAAAACGCGGCATAACTTTAATAACACTTTGACACCTTTCTTAATGGTCTAGAGGAAGAAATTAAAAGTATTTTAATAATCATAAATCTGGTTGTTTCATTATATTAATAACATGGGGCTTTAGTTTATTTTATTTCAATAACTGGTTGTTTCCTCGCACTAGTTCTTATTCTGGGTAGTCCCTGCCTTCCTGCCTACTTCGCACCATTACGTAGCTCGAAAACTCTAAATATTCAAGTTTTACTGCTCACCTTGACTCTCCTGGGCAAGTGACAGTCTACGTCAGTAAGGGTCCTTGGGCGAGCACATAACTTTTACTTGCACGTTACCTGTTTAATTTCCCCGGGGAGAGCTTGCTGCCTAGTTTCCCAGCTCGCAATCCGCTATTTGCGTTCCGCTGCTTGCCTGACGCCGCTGCCTGTCTATGCGCACGCTCTGGGTACCGAGGCACCGCCATACGGGTGCACTCTAAGGCTCACGCTCTGGGTAACGAGGTACCGTACCTTGTGCGTGCGCTAGACTCACGCTCTGGGTACCGAGTACGTAACTATGCATGTGCACAAGCTCTCTGGTACCGAGGCACCGTTACTTGTGCAATTGTTCGACTGTGCACCAGCTCTGGGTACCGTGGTACCGTTACTAAGCATGGGTGCCGGAATGTCTGGGTTTCCACACGTTGTGTGCCCTATTTCTATGTTTGCCTACGCCCTTGCCTTTGCTTATGCTCTTGCTTCTATTCAAGGAACAACTATTGGGTATATTAGGTTAAAGATATCTTATATATATATTTTATTTTAAAGTTAAATTTTAAATTATGTGGCTTAATGCGGCGTCACCAGATAGGTGGAAAGATTCTTAACATTAAGGTCGCTATTCCTTTCGGATGGTCACAGCTCCGTGCTAGTACATAATCTGGGCTCTAATGTGGTCCGAAACGTAGAAACTAGAAACTAGAGTAATTATGGTCACAAATCCGGGTAATTAGTGGAAGCCCTCCCCGCTCGATTACCTAGGACTAGGTCGGTTCCTCCCCATGGAATGCCTTCTTTGTTTTTAAGGGGTCTTGGAGGCGTATGCGTGGGCGAGATGTAGCTCACGACTCTGTAGGGTCCAGTCGAAGCGGGGAGCCTTGGCGCGAATCCATCGACTGAAGGACTGCAGGACCTCGATGCTTGGCTTCCACTCCCCGGCGGCGTAAATTGTAGTACCTCTTGTTATTTAGGTGCCCATCCCGCATCGTGATTGCGAGTTCTGCAATGGGTGACACCAACATCACACCGTCGAACTCCAGCCCGTTCGGAGGCTGAAGAAAAGCCTCCACCTGTTCTTCAGCTGTCGCTGCTCCTGTTTTTTCTCGTCTCGTTTCTTCGATTTTCCCTCTGTGCCTTGCTCGTGTACTTCGTCTCGTCCCGCTGTTACTTCTGCTCCTCTCCGCTGGCCAACCTCGTCTCGTTTCCTCGGTTGTCCCTCTCTGTCTCGTTGTCCTTCTCTCGTGTCCTCTCGTGCTCCTGTTGGTTCCTCGCGCTGCAGGTCGCCCTTGATCGCCCCTATGGGTGTTGTGTGTGGAGTGGCTGTCGCTGCTGGGGTTCAGTGTTGTTGGTGGTGCGCTGTTCGTCACTGGCGGGTAAGGTGGCTTCGGGCTCTCCCTCCGTCGACCAAACTGGTTCGTCGCTTGGCGTTGCAGCTCCTTCGTGGTCTCGTACGTTGTCACGAGTTTGCTCAGCTGAGCCAGCGTTCCAAACTCGTGACGGCGGTTGAAGAGTTGATACTCCGGCATCATGTTGTCGTAGATCCTGTCAAGCTCCTGCCCCTGGGTATACTTGGTACGTCGCATCATCAGCCGTAGTGCCAGTGCGTAATCTCGGAATCGTTCGCCTCGGCGTTGGATTTGGCTCCTGATGTCGTCCTCGAGTCGTTGGAAATAACGCGGGGCAAGGAAGAACTCCATGAACTCATGTTTAAACTCCTCCCAGGTGACTTGGTAGAGGGTGTTGACTCTAAACCAAACCTCAGCTTGGCCCGTCAGCACGTGTGCTACAGCATGCTGTAGTTGTTGGACATCAATGCTGTACATCGCTGCCTTCTCTTCCAGCTGCTCTATGAATCTCCATGCGTCAGTGGCGTCTCCATTGAAGGCTACATCCCATTTCCGTACACAGTCGGCCAACTCGTATGGGTCTATCCATTAGTGGCCCGGTCCGCTGGTTTCATTAGTTGCCGGCAATGTCGCGTTTGGTGCCGGAACGGGTAGAGTGTATCCTCGAAGGACTCGCTGCCCGTCGAACTTCCAGACTCGGTATGGGGATGACGATTTCTGAGTCGTCTTCTATCGGCGCCGGAGAGGTGTCGCGTGAGCATGCCGGAAGTTGTTTCAGCTCTGATGTAGCTGCATTGCCTAAACTAGCCTCTAACTCCATCATTCGCTGCAGCTGTTCCTTCAACAGATCCCCTTGAATGACGAAGGCTACCAGGCGGCTTCACATTTCCTCTACTGTGCCACTCGCTTCCAGTCCGAACTCCTTCAGGATGAGTTGTAGCTCGCTCTTACGACGGAAGGCGATCCAGCGTGTTCCCATGATGATTTTAGTTTTGTTTTCTTTTCCACTTTATTTCGTTTCACTTGTTGTAAACAATATCCTTAACGAATGTTGAAGGATATTGCTATTGGTTTACGATGTTGACTGTGTGCTTGTAAGTTCTCGATTAACTTTCATAAATGTTCACTTTTCAGGAAACGATCCTTTTAAGTGTTCGCGAAGGAAGTGTACAGGGTTTCAATGTATGTCAACGATGTTGACTGCTCGTGGGTCTGCAATCGATTCACTTTCTCGGTATTCGGCACCGAGTCTTATAGGACTTTGCCTGAGTGAGGTCGCCAGTCAGGCTGCGCCGGCGCAGTAAAAATGGTTAAGCAGTGTAAAACAAAATGAGAAGGTCAAAATTTTTGCGCATACGTCACTGTGCGCAGTAGTCGTAGACATGTGTGGAACCTGTCCTACGACTTATTTATATAAAAAAACTATGTTTCGTATGCAAGCATCGGTATATATGTGTATTGTTTGCTACTGATGCCCTATGTATAACTGTGTGTCTTGTACTTTCCTACTATACCCGGCATGAATTAGCTGTGTGGGTCTTTAGTCCACGAAAAGGTGTTCAATTTTTCAAAACTAAATGTCTAGTCGTAGTAGTCCCTGCTCGGGAGCCATCTGTAAGGATGTTTTCTCAGGCTGGAGTACATCTCAGCCTCATAGGTCTTTACAGAAAATTTATAAATACTAGGACTACTATGACTTTAGCAAGAGAGGCTACTAGCAGGTCATACCCTACTATGTACAAGGTATAGGAGACGCACATGGTTCACGTCACGCGCGTGTGCTCGTTGACCACGTACCACATGGATTCTACCATCACGTGGTCCTTTTGGGGCTACGGCATGTGTCCACGTATCACGCGTGCCTGGCTGGCGGCTTCATCGTGAGAACGACGCGGCCGGTACCCACTCCCAAGTCGCACTCCACATGTCGCTCGGTGACGTGCAACACGCTCACGCACCCACTCGTCAACTAGCGTTCACTCACGACACGGACTGTGCGGGTAGGGTAGGCACCAGAATCGCTTACTGGCCAGCGGAGCACGGGCATACCAGAAAAGCGCGACTCTGCGAATAGACACTCACAGCGGGCACACGCATGCGGAACTTTCACACAATGGTGTTCTAGAGGGGAGAAAATTTATCACGAGGTATTTTAATAATCACGGCTGGTTTTGTTTCATTATATTAAATAACATAGGTTTATTTTATTTCCATAACTGGATTGTTTTCCTCGCACTAGTTATTATTCTAGGTAGTCCCCTGCCTTCCTGCCTACTTCGTACCATTACGTAGCTCGAAAAGCCGAGCTCTAAATATTCAAGTTTTACTGCTCACCTTGACTCTCCTGCGACAGGATTCATCTTCGTCAGTAAGGGTCCTCGACAGGCGCGGCAACTTTACTTGCACTGTACACTGTTTAATTTCGGGGGAGAGCTTGCTGCCTAGTTTCCCAGCTCGCAATCCGCTGTTTGCGTTCCGCTGCGCTGCCTGACGCCGCTGCCTGTCTATGCGCACGCTCTGGTACCAGAGGCACCCGTTACACGGGTGCGCACCCAGGCTCACGCTCTGGGTACCGAGGTACCGTACCTTGTGCGTGCGCTAGACTCACGCTCTGGGTACCAGGTACCATACTTGTATGTGCACAAGCTCTGGGTACCGAGGCACCGTTATTTGTGCAATTGTTCGACTGTGCACCAGCTCTGGGTACCGTGGTACCGTTACTAAGCATGGGTGCGGAATGTCTGGAGTTTCCCTACGTTGTGTGCCATATTTCTTATGTTCTGCCTACGCCCTTGCCTTTGCTTATGCTCTTGCTTCTATTCAAGGAACAACTAATGGGTATATTAGGTTAAGATATCTTATATATATATTTTATTTTAAAGTTAAATTTTAAATTATGTGGCACGCTTAATGCGGCGTCACCGGGGATTAGGTGGAAAGATTCTTAACATTAAGCAGGGTCTATTTCCGCTCTCCGATGGTCACAGCTCCGTACTACTCCGGGTACTTTCGCTTGCACCCCAAGTCGCTCGTTGGTGTATTCCACCACCGCAACCAGTTAGAGTGCACGCCCGCACCGCTTGCCAGCAATCGCTCACTCACGACACCTCTCACGGTCGATCGTTGGTCGTGCAGAACGCCCGTGACCGCAGGTACTTTCGCCTGCACTCCAATGTCGCTCGGTGACTCAACTTGTAAGAGCACACGCTCACGCACCCACTCGTCAACTATCGTTCACTCACGACACGGACTGTTACTCGCTTACTGGCCAGCGGAGCACGGGCATACCGAATACACACTCACGCGGGCACACACGTTAACGGGCCCTTTCACACAATGGTCTAGAGGGGAGAGAATTTATCACGGGGTATTTTAATAATCACGCGTGGTTTTGTTTCATTATATTAATAACATGGGTTTATTTTATTTCAATAACTGGTTGTTTCCTCGCACTAGTTCTTATTCTAGGTAGTCCCTGCCTTCCTGCCTACTTCGCACCATTACGTAGCTCGAAAACTGAGCTCTAAATATTCAAGTTTACTGCTCACCTTGACTCTCCTGCGACAGGATTCATCTTCGTCAGTAAGGGTCCTTGGGCTGGAACATAACTTTTACTTGCACTTTGCACTGTTTAATTTCCTCGGGGAGAGCTTGCTGCCGGCTTATTGAGCTGTTCGCGATCGACTGTCCTGTGCCCTAGTTTCGCAGCTCGCAATTCGCTGCTTGCGTTCCGCTGCTTGTCTGACGCCGCTGCCTGTCTATGCGCACGCTCTGGGTACCGAGGCACCGTTACACGGGTGCGCACTAGGCTCACGCTCTGGGTACCGAGGTACCGTAACTTGTGCGTGCGCTAGGCTCACCGTAACTTGTATGTGCACAAGCTCTGGGTACCGAGGCACCGTTACTTGTGCAATTGTTCGACTGTGCACCAGCTCTGGGTACAGTGGTACCGTTACTAAGCATGGGTGCCGAATGTCTGGATTTCCCTACGTTGTGTGCCCTATTTCTTATGTTCTGCCTACGCCCTTGCCTTTGCTTATGCTCTTGCTTCTATTCAAGGAACTACTATTGGGTATATTAGGCTTAAAGTTATCTTATATATATATTTTATTTTAAAGTTAAATTTTAAATTATGTGGAGCGCTTCATGCGGCGTCACAATACGTAGATGCAACATCCATAAGCGTCACTCGAAACGTCTGCAAAGCTATGACTTTCCAATTGATTGTATTGACTCTTACAGACGTATCGAGGCAGCTTTATTCTGCTGAGATCACATAAAGTATCAATAAACTAAATCCATTGTGTATAAAGATAAGCAGGCATCGTCTCGTCCCAATCTATTTTCTGTTTCCATAATTTTTGCAGCCTAATTTTTGCTTTTATGATAAGTAGATATAGCAATCCAAGGAGGTCGAAAAGTCGAAATTCTTCCACACTCGGTACCCACCGTATGCCGAGAGTCTTCACTGAGCTTGTCTTGTCGACCTTTAATACTTTTTCGCCCCCATCAGTGCACAACTTTGGATGATTAGAAGCTTATTTTGCCAATGGAAAACCTCCTGACAGTAAAACTTCTTTAACTTGTTGGCAAATTTCTTGTAAACCTTCCTATGTGTCAGCGCCAGCAAGCATGTCATCTACATAAAAGCAATCTTTTATGACAGCTGCTGTTACTGGATGGGATTGTAGCAATTTTCTGCTAATTCAAATAGGCATCTAATTACCAAAAACGGTGCAGATGCTGTACCATATGTTATAGTATTAGGTCTTAAGTCAGCAATGTCAACTTGGCGATATATTTTGGAAATGTCGGCTGTTACAGCGAATTTATTTAATGTTAAGTAAAGCTCCCTCTGAATTGTCGGCCTAACCATGAGAGTTTCATTTAATGAAACAGCTATTGATCTTTTGCTTGAAGCATCAAACACTGTTCGAAGTTTAGTTCAGGTGCTTTCAGGTCTCAAGACATAATAATTCTGTCTTAGAGGAGCAGATTCTATAAAAGATATATGACCCAGATCTCTGTACTCTTTCATAAATGTATGATACATATCTGACAGTGTATCGTCTTTACTTAACTAGCGTTCGAGCTGAAGATAACGCCTTGCGGCCATTTGAAATGACATGCCAAGTATACTAGGATCCTTTTTAAATGGGAGCCTGACTTCAAATCGGCCCGAAGGCAGACGTTGGACAGTGCGAATAAAAATATTTTCACACTCCCTTTGTGCAGCTGTTTTATGTGCAGCCTTCGACTCATCTGGTGTTCTGTCTAAATTCAAAAACCGTTCCATAAATGACTCCAGAGAACATTCCATTTTGTGAGCTACTATAATTCAGCTCAATTGTCGATGATTTAATTCAACGCTATATTTACCGGATACAATCCACCCGAACGAAGTTTGTTGGTTCGAAGGAAGCTCTGCACTCAATTGCCCGACGCACAGCAAATCAAAGAATGCTTCCGCTCTTAGCAACAAATCAATCTTTGCAGGTTTATGAAACTCTGGATCAGCCAACTCTATGTTAGCAGGTATTTTCCATTTGTCAGAAGGCAGCATATTTGCCCAGGAAAATATATTATTTAGTACCCAAAAATCGGTTGAAAAGCCATACGAATTTAAGCGAGACTGGACATAAGCAGATACTTTATGTTTTATTGATGTAGTTGATTTACCTACAGTTATGACGCTTAGTGCTGACCTTTCTCGCTGCAGTCTTAATTGTTGCGCCAAAGATTCATAAAATAAACATAAAATTAATTTGCAACCCTGAATCCAACAGGCTCTGGCCAAATCGATGAACTTGGCCAAATCGATGCTTCACCTGAACAGTCGCCGTTGCTAAATTAACTTGGTCAGTGCTAAGCACGTGACCTGTGTATGCGGCACTAGGAATTTGTTGAGCTCTTGGCAATTCGAACAAATGAGCACAGTATCAAAAAAAATTATGCATTTATTACCATAAACAGCATCAAGACTCTCCAAAGCCTTTTGATAATTACTGTCTGACAATTGAAATGGTTTCACCACTCCTAACGCTTCATCTGATAGACATTATAGCAAGTAATTAAATTTTTCTACCTTTGATAATGAATGATCGGCATCCACCAATGTATTAAAAAGGCACCTAAAATTCCTATAAACTGAATGCTTGCCACTACATTTTGGTAGAGACATTTTTGGCAATTAAACATGATGACTTGTACTAGCAGTGACAGTGCACACTTCAGGCCTGTTTTGCTTAACAGCATTTAAAAAAAAAGCTTTGGTGGCAACACACAAATGCTCAAGGGGCCCTCTTAAGGCACCATGGCGTATTACCTTTCAATATATCCTTCTAAAATCTCAAGAGGACACTCGAGCTGTGTTTTTCAAAAGAAATTGTTTTTTGCTCAAACGAAGTCTTCATGCGCTCAATAAAAATTTTTTAGGCGATCTAATGCTTGAACCATTGTTGCCATACGCTTAGAGCTGCTTGCTGGTTAGGAATCTTCTTCATTGCCCATGATTAGTAACTTAACATTACTAGCTTACGAACTTTAATGGGAATAAATGCTAAGCGATATCCAGCAATCAACAAGAAAATTAATGTTCAATGTACAACTTAACCGTCGACCAATATACCTTTTTACCTATGTGTACACGCGGGCACACACGTTAACGGCACTTTCACACAATGGTCTAGAGGGGAGAAAATTTATCACGGGGTATTTTAATAATCACGGCTGGTTTTGTTTCATTATATTAATAACATAGGTTTATTTTATTTCAATAACTGGTTGTTTCCTCGCACTAGTTATTATTCTAGGTAGTCCCTGCCTTCCTGCCTACTTCGCACCATTACGTAGCTCGAAAACTGAGCTCTAAATATTCAAGTTTTACTGCTCACCTTGACTCTCCTGCGACAGGATTCATCTTCGTCAGTAAGGGTCCTTGGGCTGGCGCATAACTTTTACTTGCACTTTGCACTGTTTAATTTCCCCGGGGGAGAGCTTGCTGCCTAGTTTCCCAGCTCGCAATCCGCTGTTTGCGTTCCGCTGCTTGCCTGACGCCGCTGCCTGTCTATGCGCACGCTCTGGGTACCGAGGCACCGTTACACGGGTGCGCACTAGGCTCACGCTCTGGGTACCGAGGTACCGTACCTTGTGCGTGCGCTAGACTCACGCTCTGGGTACCGAGGTACCGTAACTTGTATGTGCACAAGCTCTGGGTACCGAGGCACCGTTATTTGTGCAATTGTTCGACTGTGCACCAGCTCTGGGTACCGTGGTACCGTTACTAAGCATGGGTGCCGAATGTCTGGAGTTTCCCTACGTTGTGTGCCATATTTCTTATGTTCTGCCTACGCCCTTGCCTTTGCTTATGCTCTTGCTTCTATTCAAGGAACAACTATTGGGTATATTAGGTTAAAGATATCTTATATATATATTTTATTTTAAAGTTAAATTTTAAATTATGTGGCACGCTTAATGCGGCGTCACCGGGGATTAGGTGGAAAGATTCTTAACATTAAGCAGGGTCTATTTCCGCTCTCCGATGGTCACAGCTCCGTACTACTCCGGGTACTTTCGCTTGCACACCCCAAGTCGCTCGTTGGTGTATTCCACCACCCGCAACTAGTTAGAGTGCACGCCCACGCACCCCGCTTGCCAGCAATCGCTCACTCACGACACCTCTCACGGTCGATCGTTGGTCGTGCAGAACGCCCGTGACCGCAGGTACTTTCGCCTGCACTCCCACATGTCGCTCGGTGACTCAACTTGTAAGAGCACACGCTCACGCACCCACTCGTCAACTATCGTTCACTCACGACACGGACTGTGCGTGTGTACGCTCAGAATCGCTTACTGGCCAGCGGAGCACGGGCATACCAGAAAAGCGCGACTCTGCGAATACACACTCACGCGGGCACACACGTTAACGGCACTTTCACACAATGGTCTAGAGGGGAGAGAATTTATCACGGGGTATTTTAATAATCACGGCTGGTTTTGTTTCATTATATTAATAACATGGGTTTATTTTATTTCAATAACTGGTTGTTTCCTCGCACTAGTTCTTATTCTAGGTAGTCCCTGCCTTCCTGCCTACTTCGCACCATTACGTAGCTCGAAAACTGAGCTCTAAATATTCAAGTTTTACTGCTCACCTTGACTCTCCTGCGACAGGATTCATCTTCGTCAGTAAGGGTCCTTGGGCTGGAACATAACTTTTACTTGCACTTTGCACTGTTTAATTTCCTCGGGGGAGAGCTTGCTGCCGGCTTATTGAGCTGTTCGCGATCGACTGTCCTGTGCCCTAGTTTCGCAGCTCGCAATTCGCTGCTTGCGTTCCGCTGCTTGTCTGACGCCGCTGCCTGTCTATGCGCACGCTCTGGGTACCGAGGCACCGTTACACGGGTGCGCACTAGGCTCACGCTCTGGGTACCGAGGTACCGTAACTTGTGCGTGCGCTAGGCTCACCGTAACTTGTATGTGCACAAGCTCTGGGTACCGAGGCACCGTTACTTGTGCAATTGTTCGACTGTGCACCAGCTCTGGGTACAGTGGTACCGTTACTAAGCATGGGTGCCGAATGTCTGGATTTCCCTACGTTGTGTGCCCTATTTCTTATGTTCTGCCTACGCCCTTGCCTTTGCTTATGCTCTTGCTTCTATTCAAGGAACTACTATTGGGTATATTAGGCTTAAAGTTATCTTATATATATATTTTATTTTAAAGTTAAATTTTAAATTATGTGGAGCGCTTCATGCGGCGTCACAATACGTAGATGCAACATCCATAAGCGTCACTCGAAACGTCTGCAAAGCTATGACTTTCCAATTGATTGTATTGACTCTTACAGACGTATCGAGGCAGCTTTATTCTGCTGAGATCACATAAAGTATCAATAAACTAAATCCATTGTGTATAAAGATAAGCAGGCATCGTCTCGTCCCAATCTATTTTCTGTTTCCATAATTTTTGCAGCCTAATTTTTTGCTTTTATGATAAGTAGATATAGCAATCCAAGGAGGTCGAAAAGTCGAAATTCTTCCACACTCGGTACCCACCGTATGCCGAGAGTCTTCACTGAGCTTGTCTTGTCGACCTTTAATACTTTTTCGCCCCCCATCAGTGCACAACTTTGGATGATTAGAAGCTTATTTTGCCAATGGAAAACCTCCTGACAGTAAAACTTCTTTAACTTGTTGGCAAATTTCTTGTAAACCTTCCTATGTGTCAGCGCCAGCAAGCATGTCATCTACATAAAAGCAATCTTTTATGACAGCTGCTGTTACTGGATGGGATTGTAGCAATTTTCTGCTAATTCAAATAGGCATCTAATTACCAAAAACGGTGCAGATGCTGTACCATATGTTATAGTATTAGGTCTTAAGTCAGCAATGTCAACTTGGCGATATATTTTGGAAATGTCGGCTGTTACAGCGAATTTATTTAATGTTAAGTAAAGCTCCCTCTGAATTGTCGGCCTAACCATGAGAGTTTCATTTAATGAAACAGCTATTGATCTTTTGCTTGAAGCATCAAACACTGTTCGAAGTTTAGTTCAGGTGCTTTCAGGTCTCAAGACATAATAATTCTGTCTTAGAGGAGCAGATTCTATAAAAGATATATGACCCAGATCTCTGTACTCTTTCATAAATGTATGATACATATCTGACAGTGTATCGTCTTTACTTAACTAGCGTTCGAGCTGAAGATAACGCCTTGCGGCCATTTGAAATGACATGCCAAGTATACTAGGATCCTTTTTAAATGGGAGCCTGACTTCAAATCGGCCCGAAGGCAGACGTTGGACAGTGCGAATAAAAATATTTTCACACTCCCTTTGTGCAGCTGTTTTATGTGCAGCCTTCGACTCATCTGGTGTTCTGTCTAAATTCAAAAACCGTTCCATAAATGACTCCAGAGAACATTCCATTTTGTGAGCTACTATAATTCAGCTCAATTGTCGATGATTTAATTCAACGCTATATTTACCGGATACAATCCACCCGAACGAAGTTTGTTGGTTCGAAGGAAGCTCTGCACTCAATTGCCCGACGCACAGCAAATCAAAGAATGCTTCCGCTCTTAGCAACAAATCAATCTTTGCAGGTTTATGAAACTCTGGATCAGCCAACTCTATGTTAGCAGGTATTTTCCATTTGTCAGAAGGCAGCATATTTGCCCAGGAAAATATATTATTTAGTACCCAAAAATCGGTTGAAAAGCCATACGAATTTAAGCGAGACTGGACATAAGCAGATACTTTATGTTTTATTGATGTAGTTGATTTACCTACAGTTATGACGCTTAGTGCTGACCTTTCTCGCTGCAGTCTTAATTGTTGCGCCAAAGATTCATAAAATAAACATAAAATTAATTTGCAACCCTGAATCCAACAGGCTCTGGCCAAATCGATGAACTTGGCCAAATCGATGCTTCACCTGAACAGTCGCCGTTGCTAAAATAACTTGGTCAGTGCTAAGCACGTGACCTGCGTATGCGGCACTAGGAATTTGTTGAGCTCTTGGCAATTCGAACAAATGAGCACAGTATCAAAAAAAATTATGCATTTATTACCATAAACAGCATCAAGACTCTCCAAAGCCTTTTGATAATTACTGTCTGACAATTGAAATGGTTTCACCACTCCTAACGCTTCATCTGATAGACATTATAGCAAGTAATTAAATTTTTCTACCTTTGATAATGAATGATCGGCATCCACCAATGTATTAAAAAGGCACCTAAAATTCCTATAAACTGAATGCTTGCCACTACATTTTGGTAGAGACATTTTTGGCAATTGAACATGATGACTTGTACTAGCAGTGACAGTGCACACTTCAGGCCTGTTTTGCTTAACAGCATTTAAAAAAAAAAGCTTTGGTGGCAACACACAAATGCTCAAGGGGCCCTCTTAAGGCACCATGGCGTATTACCTTTCCAATATATCCTTCTAAAATCTCAAGAGGACACTCGAGCTGTGTTTTTCAAAAGAAATTGTTTTTTGCTCAAACGAAGTCTTCATGCGCTCAATAAAAATTTTTTAGGCGATCTAATGCTTGAACCATTGTTGCCATACGCTTAGAGCTGCTTGCTGGTTAGGAATCTTCTTCATTGCCCATGATTAGTAACTTAACATTACTAGCTTACGAACTTTAATGGGAATAAATGCTAAGCGATATCCAGCAATCAACAAGAAAATTAATGTTCAATGTACAACTTAACCGTCGACCAATATACCTTTTTACCTATGTGTACAGGGTATAAGCTACGTAAGGTGTAAGTGCTCAGCTGAGAAGGCAAACAATTAACGGAATAAACGGCTACACGAAATAACGGAACACTCAATGCACCAAGATCAGTCGACTTCTTTGCTAAGCGACAGAAAAAATAGCTGTAATCTCACAGCCGCTAACACCAAAGCGGAACAGGCAAATAGTGAAAGTTCAATGACCGAGTAAGCGACTTTGAACTTTGTGTACAACAATTGCAGCAACAACTTTAAATTGTTGTACACAACTGCAATTCTGCGCATTTCTGTACACATATATGTATAGTTGTTCATTTTAAGATTCACTGACACCAATAATTGATACTCTTGTAAACTTTATGTAACTTTAAATATGTATGTTCATATATGTATTAAGGTGCACACTGCACAATAGTTTGTGTTTGGCCAATAATTTGGTATTCTCGCACAATTGCGGGTCGACACAAAGAACTCAATTTATGGTGCAGATTACCTCGTAGCTTTTGGTGGATTCCATAGACACTCTTCTTGATGAGCGGCTAGACATATCTTTTCACTTAAAAACGCGAAAACCGAATTTACACCACCAATAATTTAACGAAAATAAATAAAAATAATACCGATGTCCCTGCTCGGGCGCCAATAAAAAATCTGAAGAGTTTTTGACCCGGTATTAAAAGATTATTGGTATTAAAAGATTATCGCAGTTCATTTGCTCAAGATCCCTACAAGACTAATTCTAGTATACAATAGTTACTCTCTTTATCCCCTTTGCAGCGGATTAAACAGCCGAAGCAAAGTCGAGAGTATTAGAGTTATTCGTTTTACATGTTATTTATGATATTTCACTTAACGTTTCTATGTATTGTATGTATTTCAATGTAATTCAATAAGTAAATTTATTTCCATAAAAGTGTCTATTTTCTATATTAATTTATTAGTTAAAGCTGCAGCACTTCAACAACCCCTCTAATCCTAAACCAATTAAAACTCTGGCAGGATACATAATGCCCTTGTTTTGGGTGTTTACAATGCCAGTTCCTAACAGAACTTCACGTTGCTGCAAAAAGATATAACTTTCGTCGTTGTTGGTAGGAGTAGACTCTTTTGTTTGAACAACATGTATATTGGCTACTGTATTTGGCCATGGATTATTTTTAGTATGCTCGTTTCAATGTAGGAGACTGTTATGACGAACTGGTGGATGGTGCTCTGAAGCTCTTTTAAGGCAGAGCCAGACTGATGGTTAAGAATTTGAACAAAATTTTGAGTTGACTGTTGACCAGAAGACATTTAATTTCGAAGAGTTCTTGAACTAAGCTACAATGGAATTAGTTCTTCACTTGTTTTAGCGTTTAAGTGAAATAGTTTTTCAATTGAAAATAATCTTTGATTATTGACGTAGATAG
>JAEIFQ010000275.1:0-117448 GCA_018904025.1 Zaprionus vittiger | reverse complement strand
ATTACGAAATATTCTATAAACCGGGAGAAGAAAATGTTGTTGCAGACGCGCTCTCAAGAATACCTTTAGAGCAAATTAACTCCGTTGCCTCTACACAACATAGCGCCGAAAGTTCTAGCCATGACTTAATCGTCAGCGTCAAAGCCCCAATAAATGACAGACAAGATAACATTGAAAGACTTAAAAATAAACAGAAAACGGACCGGACAAACCATAATAAGAACAAAAGGGAAATACGTATATTTTACATGAACATACGGAAAATAGCCTTAAACACAGTCTATACGCTACCCTTCACCATGAGATAAACACAACTATTCATACATTCCAAACAATTACAGCCTTTCCCAAAACTCGAAAAACTAGGTCCTTAAATTGGCTAGGGTCAGGTTGGAAGTGCATAGCGGGTACTCCAGATCATGATGACCTGGTTATGATAGAGCAGAACTTAGATAAACTTATTGACAACAATAACTAACAGGTCATTATTAACAAACAGTTAGAAGAAAGAATAAATAAACTCACTTCAGTATCCAAAGCTCTCACAAATTCTATTCATAAAAGCAGTTCAGTTAGTATCGAGATAGCTATTAGTTTGCACAATGTAACGTGTAACCAGCGGATTTAGACCTGCGAATCTGTACTAGCTTGGGGGGTGGTGGTCTTGCTTGGCCAGATTCGAGTTACCCATTATTATTAATAAAATATGTATAAGAAATTGAGCGTGCTTGCGACAAAGAGTATTAGAAGGAGCTAGATGGCTAAACCGGACGGAATGTATAGATAAGTTCTGGAAGGACAGACATTCTAGAGAAAAGAAAGCAGACGGAAGAAAATTCAGACTTGCGCGAATCACTGGTGTTGCTGTGATCGCCATATCCCCTACCCTACCTATGACCACTTGCTAAAGAGAGAGACTCTCGTGGTCCCTTGAATCCCCTATGCCCGTGGAAACGACGGAGGAGCCAGTCTCCTAACGATTACACATCCATTTTATGCAAAAAGTTAACCGAAATAGCTAGAGACTCCCTCATAGTCTCTAATAATAAGACGAGGTATCTGCATTTACAGATTCTTACAGTTTTATTTTAAATATATAATGTCACAAATATTTGTGTGGCATTAATGGAGCTGTTAAATTTAACAATATGTACATTGAATTATGTTATATTACTAGAATTTGATCTCGAAATTGATTTTAATGATATATTTTTTTTTTTTAGACTATTGACGGTGAAGCTTATTTATTCTTTTTCATTCATCTTCTTTTCTTTTACGCTGATTTTTTTTGAGCTTTATTTGTGGTCGTTGAAAAAGGAATAAGAAAATAAAAACAAATGGTGCGAGCGCTCTCTTGCGTCTCTACGGACCTAAATAATTCTCCTTCTTCTTTTCTTCTACTTTACTTTGCCTCACCACTTTTTCATAAAAAATTGATTGGCAACGAGATGCTTTGAAAATGACGGCAGACTTACCCCTCAATCTCCTCGGCGAAAGGTCGACCTCCTGGCGCAGGCAGCTGTGGGAATAAATTTATTTGGCACATCGCCTACCGATCAAAATCACCAAAACAAAAGAAAATAGCAATAAAAACAAAAAAAAACCAGGGTATTTTACCAACTGTTTCCGTGAACGAAAGGATTTCTTTTCTTTCTTATCTCTTTCGATTCTTGGCCGCACTTTTATTTAGCCCGCTCCACAACAACAAAACAAAAAAAAAATGAAAAGCTTTAAGTGAACTTCACCATTTCCTCTCCTTTTAATTTATTAAATCTCACTTAATTTCTATATATTTTTAAATATTTTATTGTAGGTGTTGTGTTAAGTTATTCATATTTCATTCTATTTTTGTTTTATTTTTATTTAACTGTGATTAATTTCAGTTTCCTTTGTTTCGACTCGTTCCGTTTTAATTATTTTTTTTCCAGTTTGGTTTTAATTTTTCTTCTTTTTCTTGTCTTTTATTGACTCCAGATTTTCTCTTTAACGGTGATGCATCTCATTTTTTCCGTTTTGCTGTCTTTAATTTTATTTTTAATTGTGTTTTATTTTTCTTTGACTAACTGTCTTTTAACTTTATTTTAATGGAGAATCATTTTTAATTTGTTCAACTGCTTTAATTTTTTTTTATTTAAAATATTGCATTTTATTTTCGTTTAACTGTCTTCAATTCCCATTAATTTAGTTTTGTTTCATTTTTTTTATCTTCACTGTCTTTCAGTTTATTTTACTTTCGCTGTCTTTTAGCTTTAGTCAATTTGGTTTTAGTTCCACTTTATTTCGTTTGAACTTTTCCAGCTTCGATTTAATTTCACTCCATTTTATTTTATTTACACTGTCTTTTCAGCTTACATTAATTTAGTCTCGTTTTATTTTTTCTAATTTTTACCGCATTTCACTTTTAATTTAATTTAATTTTTGTTTTATTTTAGTTTTATTTTTACTGTAATTCAGTTTTAATTTAATTTACTTCTGTTTTCCTTTAGTTTTATTTTTCTGCAATTCTGTGTTAATTTGTTTTAAGTTTGTTTCGAGCTGACTTCATGTTCACTGCAATTCATTTTTTTAATCTGATTTAATAGTGTTTCATTTTTTTTTTTGTTTTACTGCATTTTTATTTTGTTTTACTTTTACTGTCTTTCGATTTAAGTTATTTTTACTTTGTTTCACCTTATTTTTGTTTTTTTTGCTTTTACTGTCTTTTGATTTTTTTTTAATTGTGTTCCATTTCTTTTCCTCTTGTCGTTTTTTTTTTGTTGCGCAATGGCTGCTGAGCTGCTGCTCAAAACGTCGCAGGGGTGCTCCTCTGGCCTGCCTTGTGTTGACGCCTGTCGCAGGGTGCTCCTCTGGCCTGCCTTGTGTTGACGCTTGTCGCAGGGTGCTCCTCTGGCCTGCCTTGTGTTGACGCTTGTCGCAGGGTGCTCCTCTGGCCTGCCTTGTGTTGACGCTTGTCGCAGGGGTGCTCCTCTGGCCTGTCGTCGATTGACGCGCGTGTCGCTATATCCTCCTCCGTCCTAGCACTGTTCGCAGCGTGGTTGCCACAATGTGCTTTTCCGGCCTTGTACCGATGTGGCGTGTTTACCACTAGAAGGCTTGCCTGAATTAGGCGGATTACGACGCGATCGCCACAAGAACCTTACTTCGGCCCAGGGCTGATTATTGCGCGACCGGATTGGCGTATTTTAAGTAAAATTTTACTACTCGCGTGGCTTGATGGCCAGATTTAAAAATGCCCCGACAGATCTCGCACGTCTTACTTGCACGATGGTTTAAACGGAAAAGAGCTAAGTTGGCATCAAGCCAGTGCAACTCCATATTCACAGGAATGCATTTTTACGATCCGAGCTTTCCTATGCAGCTCTGTATCTAGGATGGTAATTAGACGATCGGAACTTTGCAATGCAGCTCCGTACTAGTTGCCATTTGAAACTTTTGACTTTTGTTAACATCGGCTTAACAGAACTGATTGTGTTATTCAACACTTCAGGCGCCATTACAAAATCCCCCTTCCATAGTCAGGCTAGGGTATGGCTATCCAGGTGGCCTAGACTGACACCGCCTGAAGTGGATTCACTGCCGTATATCCTTGGCATGGTAGATTCCTAGTCGATGTCCCTGTAAATCCTCCAGTTCGTAGTAAGATTGCCCTATTTTCTTCTTTATACGAGCTTTTACGAACGCAGGACCCAGTTTCGCATTGTAGCCAGTCTGAAAACAGCTTTGTTTAAAGTTACGGCGGAACACTTCTTGCCCTTCGGTGAATGCAACTTCTCGAGATCTCAGATTGTACCGTTTTTCGTTGAGATCGTGTGACTTCTGAATTTGTTTGGTCGCTTCCTCTCGGATTATCTCGAACGAATCTTGCCGATTATATCTCAATGAACGGTCGTCAAGCATATTTAATTTTCTCAGCAAGGAATATGTAGACCCAGACATCATCATCTACTGTCCAAAGACCATGTAGTAAGGTGTAGTACAAATACTAGAGTGTACGGAGGATCGTAACGCACAGCATATTTTATTCAAACTCTTGTCCCAGCAACTCTGATTTGGACTCAGATAAGCTCTAATGCCGGAAATAAGTGTACGATTCACTCGCTCGGAAGCATTTGATGTCAATTAGTAGGAGCAAACATTCAAACGCTTGTCTGTATGCTCATATGTGCATCTACCTCCACCGCCAACAGCTGGTTAGGCCATCGACCTTTTAGTTCGTGTTCCCGCCAAGAAAGGAAAAAGCACTCAAAACCAAGTGAGAGACTCAGAGAATGAGGGAATCGCTAGTCAAGATCTCGCGCTCAACTGCATCGGCCGTGCAGCTCCTTTAACCTCGCGAATTAGAATAGGATAATTAATTAGTAAATTGTGTTAAGTAAAGAAAAATATGTTAAAGTAGGTATAGGCAAAATTTTTTTTGTTAAACTAGTGGAACATTTTTTTTGTACGTTTTAAGTATGTGCTTGGCGAGTGAAAAGAAAATAATATCTTAATTATATTTAATAACGCCAAAAATTAAAAAGCCGCCAATTTAACAAATGAATGTTGTTAAATTGTAGTGCCTTTAAATGAATTGCTCTAGTAAAAAGAAAAAAAAACCCAAAAACGAAGAGAGCAAACAAAAAAAAGAATTACTAGTGTACCGTTTTGAGTGAACCTTCTCCTCCTTTCCACTCAATTATAAATTACAGCTTTAGAGTAACGTCGGCTGAGAGCGCTTTCAACGATGGAACAACTGAGTAAGTGAACACATCTTATCTTATCTTCATCTCTTTGCGCTCAACTTGAGTGAAGCAGGCAGGGGCTGAAATCACTCAAAGGTATTCCGTTAACTTTACTTTTCGTTTTGCTTCACCCAGTAAAATTTTTGAGTGACTCTTTGGGTTAAATTAAATTGCATTTTGATCCGCTTTGCCAAGCAAATACCCGTAAATATCCATATCTATAGTTTTAAATTTTTATGTTCTATTAAAATAAAATCTTTTTTATCTTTTTGGCCGTAATCGGCATAATGGAGTTCTGTTATATTAAGAATAAATTAATGGTTAATTGTCGTATATAATGAATTGCTAAATATTTTTAATTTTGTTGTAGACATGTGGGAGAGAGTGAAAATGATTTAAAAGTCTTAGACTTTTATAAGGGGTCACCGACCAAGTGATAGGTTATGCGGCCTAAGGTGATCTATGGTAGGGTGGGCATTCGCTGTTGCCTCAACACCAGCACAGCAATTTAAGCACCAGCTGCAGCAGCAATACCAGCGCAGCTCCAAACGAGAATAAAATATAAACTCATTAAATCATATGTTTTGGCATTTTTAGGTTTTGTACAGGTATATCTTCGTCGTCCGTCTATTTTGTAACTATTTAAAATTAATAAAGCAAAGAAGCAAATATTGTTGTGCCGAAAAACCCCCCCTTACTGACGATTCATTTAGCCGGAACCAGCGCGTGCAAGCTACAACCATATTTCAATACCAACCGCTTCACAGCATACGTTGCATGCTACAATAAATCCTGACTTCTTTGTCATTAAAAGCGTAAATTTAGCGTCATAAGAGAGAGGCCCGTGTAACAAACGTCCTCCTTCTCGAATGAGTTCAAATTGTATTCCATTTTTGTCAAATTTATCAATAAATGGATTCAGCGATTGTAACATTGGTGCTAGAACTGCTGATTTTCTTAATAATTTCAATTCGCTTATGAACAAGGTGCTTTGTACTACGGTGATCAGTTTTAAAAATGAAATATTTCTTTCTGATGCCGACACCACGAGAGAATCTGTTTTGAGCCCTTTATGACAGAATCGAAGCACATAAGCCATTATGCGAATCAATTTTGGAAAGCTGGAGTGACGATTTATTAGCTCCACAAAACAATTTGGCTCAACTTCTGCCAATGTACATACAACAGCACTTTTTTTGTCTTCGAAAGTTTTGATGTCCGACGCTATTTTAACTAGGTGAAGCTGAGGCCATTGGTCTTCCTCCAGTTTCAAGAAACTTGGTCCATGGAACCATTAAGAGCTAACAATCTCGTCTATGTCGGTTCCTCTCGATACTAAATCTGCCGGATTAGCATCTGTTGGAACGTGACGCCTTATAATAGCATTCGACAACTCCTGAATTTCTGCAACCTTATTTGCCACAAATGTGCTCAATGTGCAAGAATCGCGTTGTAACCAATACAACTTTCTAAATTGAATTTTATTAAGGTTGTCGCGATTTGGTTCCAGAGCTTGGCCAGCAAGAGTGCTGCACATAGCTCTAGTTGGGGTATTGTTTTCACATTTAGTGGAGCTACCCTAGACTTTGCAGTGAGCAATGTAATGCCAACGTCTCGGATGTTGCAAGTTCGAACGTATATGCAACAACCGTATGCATGACTGGATGCATCAGCAAAGCCATGTATCTGAACCCTTTGATACGTATTTAGACATACAAACCGGGGAATGCGGATTTTATGCAAATCACGCAATGTCATGGTAAATTTATTCTATGTTGTGTGAAGACTCATTGGAATGGCTTCATCCCAGTCTATTTTCAGTCTCCACAACTCCTGCAACAACATCCTTGGTAACAATTGGACACAGCAAACCAAGGGGGTCGAACAAACGAGAAGCTGCGGACAATATGTTCCGTTTCGTTGGCTAAGCCGAAGCAAAACTGTCCACATCGAGATGATGTTTAAATATATCCTCTTGAGGTGCCCAGCGCATCCCAAGAGCTTTTACGGACTCTGGTCATCAATTTTGAGGGTCACTTCGTCACTAGCTTTTATTTTTAACGACAGATCACTACAGTTGGTTGCCCACTTGGCAAATGGAAAACTTCCTGATTCCAATATTTTTTGAACTTCATTGCAAATAGTGTTAAGCTCTTTTACACTATCTGCACCTGCCAACATATCATCAACATAAAAGCACTTCTTAATCACATCTGATCCAATAGGATGTTATTGTGCGTGCAAGTTATCACCCTGAGTTACTTAGCGTTCCTTATGTAAATTGTAAACAACTTTTCATAGTCTTTTCGGACTCTTGACAATTCATTCTCAGCTCCTCATATTTCGCTATTTCAAACAATTTACATTGAGTCTCGAGTAACTCTTCTTGGAATTAATACACCACCCACGCAGCCTAAAAGCCTAGCGTGCAAAACACTCAATGTTTATTTGTAAACAAATCCTCCTTCGTCCAAACGTAATCACGAGCTTTAAGCTTTAGCTCGATCAGCAGAAGCTTTGACATCTTCAAAGGCTACTTTGGCCTCAGAACGATATTGTAATTTTAGTCTTACTTTTGTACTCACAAGAAACGGAGTCGTTCTCCACAAATAAAATATATTTTTTTCAAACTCCTAGAAACGGTTTGATTAATTGGCGGCCAACGTGGGGCTCGCGTTAAATGTTTCCAGTTGAATCACGCACAAAAGGATTAACGAAATCATTAAGTGATTTACAAGTGAAAATAACACAAAAAGGGATTGCAAAGAGAACTAATATTCAAAAACGCTCTTTAAAAATTCACAAACAGACCATTTATTTAAAAGAAAGGAACCTTAAAGTAAATAAAAAGGTGTCCAAGGAAGAAGAGCAAATATTCATAAACGCTCTTTTCACTAAAGTGCTACTTCAGTCACATCAAACATAACCAAAGACAAGTGACAAACATAATAAGTGAGCCGTAGTGCTACTCAAACATACCAATGTAGTATGCATACATATTGAATAACTACTGTACACACCGTTAGAATGTTGACAGAAAGAGAGTGGATCGGCGCTCTCACAGAATGTGCACGTGGGTGCATTCTGTTAAATAGCGCTCTAGCTTAAGAGAGCTTAAGAGAGCATAAATACACATGTAACATTTAACATAACATTTAACAGATTGTCTGCATTCTGTTACATAGCGCTCCAGCTTAAGAGAGCATAATTGCACATGTAACATTTAGCATAATATTTAGCATAACGTTTAGCATAAGCATAACCATCTCTCTCCACGATAAGCTTTAGGCTTACTTAGACACTAAGAATACAATGTCAAGATCAGATTCGACTGAACGTTGGAAGCGGCACCTTTGCTGCCTCCAACTGCCAATTATAATCTAATAAACCGAAAAGTTAATATTAAAATCAAAGAAATAAAATCACCATTTACATGGCGACCGTGACAATCGAGCCACATACCTAAAACAAAAAAAAAGGGAGCAACTAACGGGGAGCACAAAAAAAAAAAAGTACCTCTTCCCCCTGGTAGACGAAGGTGCGCAGGATAACAGCAACAACAGCACATGCAGCAGCAGCACGGCCAGCATCCACAGCAGCACCACGTCCGCGGGAGATCTGCGGCAACAACAACATCAGCAACAACAAGTGTAACCAGTAAGAAAAGCAACAGTCGCGCGGCACGCGACAGTGGGATACCCTTCGACCCATGATCTAGTGTAGTTAATTTGTTAAATTCATACACATACACATAGGCACATGCTTGAAAATTATTCCCGACAGATGGCGCTCGCGCTTCGCGCTCGCCCGCCTCCCTTGTGAGCTGACTCAAGCACTTGGTTTTATGCTCATACTTTCTTAAATAACTGCTGTATTTACTGTCCGATCGGATTGTAATTTGGAGACTACGTAGATATTTTATTCACCTTAGCATATGTTAAAGTCAGAAAGTTGTATTTTTTATATAGCGCTTATAAATTGAGTTCAAAAATTAAATTACTGATTTGCGGGGGCGGTGGGCGTGGTACCCAACATTTGAAATAAACTTGATCTGCGCCGAGTATATAGGAACCTTCATTCCAAATTTGGTGTCTCTAGCGTTTATAATAGCTGAGATCTGTGTGTTCATCTGGTCAGACGGACATCCGGACATCCGGACATCAGGACATCCGGACATCCGGACAGACAGACGGACATGGCTCAATCGACTCGGCTAGTGATCCTGAGCAAGAATATATATACTTTATGGGGTCTGCCACGCCTCCTTCTGCCTGTTACATACATTTGCACAAAGTTAGTATACCCTTTTTTGACCATTTTCAATGGTCGAAGGGTATAAAAAGGCAAACCGCAAACACGTGCGGCGGAGAGTGGAGACCAAAGAAAATACTGAGTGAGTAGAGTGTGGCAATGAGTAAACGCGGAGGTCAGAAGAACAAGATCAATAAAAGAATAGCACACATTAAGTGGCTATTATATACAAACAAAACACCGTCCCCATGGGCAACGGCACAAAAATTAACTGCCGAACTTGATTTTCTAAAAGAAAACCTCCAGCAAAGAAAGCTCTACCCCACAACTCACTCAGAAAATATAAAGCACATTAATGAAAATTTAATACAAAAACCACCATCTCCCAAGCCGTTGCCGAAAAAGCCGGACGTCTGCCCAAACGACTGCCCTGGACCGTTGTACGCAGCAACATGCGTATCCACATGTTTAAGACGAAAGACCAGTGCGAAGACCAGCGCCGGCCCCGCCTAATCCAATAGGCCCCGGACATCAGCAGCAGAAACAACAACAGCGAGAGGGGCACTCAAAAATGCAAAATTTTTTTTGATTGCACTGCGATGCATATTTTTTTTTATCTATAAAAAATTTATAAAATTGTGCGGAACCATCACCGCTCGATTAGAAGTATAGCCCGTAAAGCTATACAAAACACTAGGAAGAAAAAAAATTTAAAAAAAAAATATAGATGCAGTAATTAGAAATTTACCGAAAATAGTTAAAAAAAAAAAATATATTGTAAAAATATATATGTATATAATATACTAAAAATATATATACACAATAATACATACAATGTTAATAATAATTGCACAAATTGTCCTTAAAAATTATACAAAAAAAAATGAAAAACATAAAAATTTCAAAAAAGAGAGCACAAAAAACATTGAAACAAATAATAACATATTTAGTTTGTTACCTTAAGATATGAAATAAATTGAATATAATGAATTACAAAAACGAAAAAAAAAAAAATATATTAATTAAAACATTGGCAAAAATTTAAAAATCAGCTTAAAGTATGGCTACACTAAAAGCAATTAGAGAAAAACATGATAGAGTTGAGTTTAGCATTATCATAAAGAAAAAGTTCATATCCACAAAAGAATGGAATGGCATGAAATATGCACATTGATTAGAAACATAAAAATTCAATTCGATAAGTCTTATAAGTGCTTATCGCCGAATAGGCCTATACAGGCAGATACAATACAAAAACATGCGTCAATATTAGTCGACTGCTTTAATGAAGCACGAAAACTAATACATGAACATAGGAAAATAATCAATTCAGAAAACTGGTCTGAGCTATCAAGACTATTAATCAAACTTCGATTAAATTTAATAACAGTTAAAAGGAAATTTAGTTTGGAAATATCAATTCCAAAAATACTAAATACCCCTTTAACGATTGATGCAGACGAACAATCTGAATCAACAGAAACAGAAGAAATTGATTTAGAAGACACCAAGCTTGAAGAAAAATATACCGATATCAGGGAAAAAGATCTATTAAACTTAACTATTCCAGCTATATTAACATTAGCTGAACTATCAGATCAAGAATTGTCCGATAATATAAAAACAGAACATACAGTGGCACAAACCAATATTGATTTCCTAAATACAGCATCAAAGCTTATACCTGACTTTGATGGTAAAGCTGAAAACTTGACAAGTTTTATAGATGCTTTAAATATAATAAATTTAATTAAAGGAGAACATGAATCTCTAGCTGTTTCGGTTCTAAAAACCAAATTAAAAGGCACAGCGAGAAATCTAATAAGCAGTGAAACTACAATAACACAGGTAATTTCAAGTCTTAGAAGAAACGTTAAAGGTGAATCAGTTGAAGTGGTAACAGCAAAGCTGATGAACCTTCAACAAAAGAATAAAACTGCCAACCAATATACAAAAGAGGTTGAACATATGACTAAAGCTCTTGAAAGTGCATATATTAGTGATGGACTTCCACTCGGACTAGCCAATATATATAGCACACAAATTGCTATCAAGGCTATGACCACAAATTGTTCCATAGAGAAAGTAAAGCTTATAATGCAAGCTGGTACTTTCAACACAATGAACGACGCTATCTCAAAGTTCGTTGATAGCTGTACCGACGCAACTGGGAAGAGCGACACAGTATTGTTCTGTCGTCATAATAGAGGCAACCGTAATGGCAACTCAAATAGAGGCAGAAACAATAATGGAAATTTTAACAATTATAACAATTACAACAGAAATAGAAACAATAACCGAGGTAACCGAGGAAGCGGTAACCGCGGTAATAACAATCCCAATCGAGGTAGAAGTTATAACAAGACAAATAAGAATAACAACAATGTCCGAATTACACAAGGCTCTTCGGAAAACCAACAAGGACCTTTAGATACACAAAACTAGTTTATTCGATCAATCTCAATCTAAATATATATGCAAATTTTTCAAATGTAGAAACAAACAAAAACTTGACATTCCTAATAGACACTGGAGCAGACATTTCACTTTTAAAAGAAAATGTCATAGAATCCACGAACGTTGATAATAATCAACAGATAAATATTCAAGGCATAGGCCAAGGAGTCGAACACTCCATAGGAATGATCAATACAGAAACTCAAATGGGAAAATTCGTAATACCACACAATTTTCACGTTGTTAATTTTAAATTTCCAATACCATGTGATGGTATACTAGGCATTGACTTTATTAAGAAGTATAATTGCCAACTTGACTTCAAAACGAATGAGGACTGGTTAATAATTAGACCCAATAACTTAAAATATCCGATTTATGTACCAATTACATATAATGCAGGAAATAACACAACTCTTCTACCAGCAAGATCCGGAGTAATCCGTAGAATTTCAATAAGTCCGTCTGATATTGATATATTAATACCTAATCAGGAAATTCAACCTGGTATTTTTATAGCAAATATGGTAGCAAAAGCTAACATGGCTATTGTACGACAACTAAATATAACAGCAAATAACCAAATGGTGAACCTAGATAAAGTAGAATATGAATCATTAGAAAATTACAACGTCATTAAATCCGACAAAACAGAAAGAACGGAAAATGTATTGGCAAAGCTAAAAAAAAATTTTCCGCCACTTTTCAAAAACACACTTGAAAAATTATGCATACAATACAGTGATGTATTCGGACTTGAAACCGAATCAATTACAACAAATAATTTTTATAAACAAAAATTAAGATTGAAAGACAATGAACCAGTTTATATAAAAACTACAGAAACCCTCATAACCACATAGAAGAAATAAAGTCCCAAGTACAAAAACTTATTAGAGACAAAATAGTAGAACCATCTGTATCAGAATACAACAGCCCGCTGCTACTTGTTCCGAAAAAAGCTCTACCGGATTCTAATAATAAAAGATGGCGATTAGTAATAGACTATCGTCAAATAAATAAAAAACTACTGTCCGATAAATTTCCGCTCCCTAGAATAGACGATATACTCGATCAATTAGGAAGAGCAAAATATTTCTCATGTCTAGACTTAATGTCTGGTTTTCATCAAATAGAACTTGATGAAAATTCTAGAAATATAACGTCATTTTCAACGAGCAATGGCTCATATCGCTTCACGCGACTGCCATACGGCTTAAAAATAGCGCCCAATTCATTCCAATGAATGATGACTATAGCATTCTCTGGATTAGAACCATCGCAAGCTTTCCTATACATGGACGACTTGGTTGTAATTGGTTGCTCCGAAAAACATATGGTTAAAAATTTAACAAACGTCTTTGACATATGTAGGAAGTATAACCTGAAATTACACCCAGAAAAATGCTCATTCTTCATGCATGAAGTAACCTTTTTAGGCCATAAATGCACTGATAAAGGAATCTTGCCTGATGACAAGAAATATGACGTCATCCAAAAGTATCCAATTCCCACAGATGCAGATAGCGCTAGACGATTTGTTGCATTCTGCAATTACTATCGACGTTTTATAAAAAACTTCGCCGACTATTCACGGCACATAACGAGTTTATGTAAAAAGAATGTTCCTTTTGAATGGACAGAAGAATGCCAGAACGCATTCGATTATTTAAAGCAAGCGTTAATGAATCCAACCTTGCTACAATATCCTGACTTTAGCAAAGAATTTTGCATAATAACAGATGCAAGTAAGCAAGCATGCGGAGCAGTTTTAACTCAAAGCCATAATGGACTTCAACTTCCAGTTGCATACGCATCTAGATCATTCACAAAGGGTGAGTAAGAGCACAACAGAACAAGAGTTAGCAGCGATACACTGGGCAATAGTACATTTTCGACCATATATCTATGGCAAACACTCAGCCGTCAGAGGCAGTAAGGGGAAATAAATGTAACCATAGCTTTGGCTGTGGTACGTGCCGTCCTTACTCCTACTGACGGAAGTGCGGCTATACTCTCCACGTGAGGGCGGCTGGAAGCAGGCCCCTAGTACGGTCATGTCTCTGCTAGGGGTGCTGACTAATTGTAGTCGGGCGAAGATCGTGAATCTATAAATCACCCCAATCCAAGGCGGAACAGCATACGCTAATGGATGCATGGCCAGGGGGTAGCCTGGTCTCTAGTATGCGGACTCTGGATACCTGTCGCCCTCCAGTTTCATTCAGACTTCCCACGGCACGCGGGCTATGTCGTGGGTGACCTTCCCTTCCCGCTCACTCGTGGGACCAATTTATGGAACTTATTAAAAAAATAGAAAAGTCTGATGCGGCTTTGATAGCATCAATCCAGGGTGAAGCCCTCACGGCCGACCCCAACACCAGCACTGCAGCTATTGGGCTGCTGGCTTCCACCCCCAATACTACGGGTTTCGGCTCTAGTATTTCGGGGGACTCGGATAGGCCACGAACTCCCTTGGACACTGAGTTCGCTAGTGCTGCATTTTCGTCCAACAACTGCTTAGGCACGCAGCAAAATGTAGATGAGGTGATGTCCTCTGACGCTGAAGCTGACGGTGACCTGATCAGCTTTGCTGACGACGCCTCCGTGGCCTCTCAGAGGTCAGGCCTCACGGAAGCAGGCTCCCAAATCCAGACGCTGCGACTGGATTCGGGGAACGCCTTCGTTAAAATGAAGACCCGCGAGAAGAAGCTATTCAAAGCTGCACTCGCAAAGGGTTCGAGCAGAGCAGAGGCTCTTGCGATCGCCACTGCGCCCCCCGCGGAAACCAAGGCTAAGCGGGCGCGTGCTGACGAAACCTTCCCCGAACCCCAAGGGTCCTCAAAGAAGCCCAAAAAGACTCATGTGGAGTCCACAAAGCCACTCTTCAGCCAAGTGGCAAGCAGAGTGAAACTGGGCTTCACTTCGGCTGATCCCACTAAACCCCTTTCACCGGAGCAGTTGGCTACGGTGCAAGACAGCATCCTGAAAGCAATGCTGCTGCCCTCCACATCGGTTGCCGGTCCAGGTTTCGAGGCCTGCATACCTCGAAATGAATGGCTGCTCCTTGTGTGCGAGGATAGCATCACCGCTGAGTGGGTCAGGGGAGCTGTTGGACATATCAGGTCCATCAGCTGCCTTGATGTCAAACTGTTGGAGGAATCTGAGTTCCCAAGAGCTCACCTCATTAGAGGGTACTTCCCCAACAGTGCTGAGCTCCCACCCGCCTCAATTTTGGAACAGTTGTGTCACCAAAATTATGAACGCTTCTCAACGAAGCTGTGGCGGGTGGTTCAACACAGCCTTAACGGCAAAACGACGCACCTCGCGATGATGGTCGACGAGCAGTCGTATAAGGCCCTGACGGAACTTAAGGGTAATGTTAAATACCGTTTCAACCGGTTAAAACTTATCCTTAAAAATTCCGCCGTCAGGGTCTCTCCCACTCCTGCCCTGACCCCTTCCCCATCTCCAACCATACCCCCTCCTATCAGCGCTCCTCCGGCGGCGGCAACGGTGGCCTCCACCGGCGTGACAGCAGTGGCTGACGCTCCGGTGGCGTCTACTAGTGCCGCAGCTGCAGTCGCGCTGATAACCAAAATCCCCAAACCCCCGGTCATTGTGGTGACTGCCCCCAAGCCCACAACGGGCCGTACGAGGCCGGTGATTGGCAACGGGCGCCCCCCTGTCCCGTCAAGGCCCACCACCAGCTCAGTGCGGAAACCACCCGCAAGGGTACCTCCGGCGACCGGGGTCGCTAGGCGACCTCCCCCGAGCAGTTCCTCCAGACTGCCGAAGGGCATCCGAGGTAATGACTCTCGGGGGGGCAAGGCAGGTGGCCTTGTCACCAAAGCCCTTAAGGAGGATGCCGAGCGCCATTAAGGTGCTCCAGGCGAACCTGCACCACGCCAGAGGAGCGTCCGCCACCCTGTGCAGGGTCGTCTGTGAAGATGCAATCAACCTGGCTCTCGTCCAAGAGCCATGGTTGATCGGTGGCCACATCCGTGGACTATCATGCGGATCATGTAAGTTATTATATGACCGTATGGGTGGTGCCCCTCGCACCGCTATTGTTGTAAATAACGATGTGAGACACTTCCCTTTACCTAACTTCATCCACAGAGACCTGGTGGCAACGGCTATTGAGGTAGCCACGGCTGAGGGTGTCCGGGAGGTAGTGATCGCCTCTGCCTACTTTCCGGGCGACGTGGATGACGTTCCCCCACAGAGGTTCAGCGGCTAGTGGAATTCTGCCGCCTGCACAACAAGCCGCTTGTGATCGGCTGCGATGCAAATGCGCATCACACGATCTGGGGAAGCAGCGACGTCAATAAACGTGGTGAGTCCCTTTTAGAGTATCTATTGTGTTGTCAATTAGATGTTGCTAACATAGGGTGTAAGCCAACTTTTATTAACGCCATTAGGGAGGAGGTTCTGGACCTTACCCTAGTCAGCAACTCTATTGTGAGTTCGCTGGCCAACTGGCGGGTCACAGACGAAGCCACTCTGTCGGACCATCAGCACATCAGGTTCGACCTCCCTGGCCAAGTCGAGATCCGCCAGAACTCCTTCTGTCCCAAAAAGACAAACTGGGAACTCTTCAAAGCCTCTGTGGCTTTTAAAGCAGACTCGTTGCTCAGCAACCCTAATTCTATCAGTGAGATAGAACTTGCTGCCAACATGCTCCAAGATGTGCTAATCACATCCTTCGAGGACAGCTCTGTTCGGAAGACTCTAAAGGTTAACCGTAAAGTTCCATGGTGGAACGAGGAACTGGCTGCACAAAGAAGGAAGGTTAGAAGCCTATTCAACAAGGCCAGATCTAACCGTGTCAGTTGGGATGTCTATAGGGACGCTCTCACTAACTACAACAAGAACATTAGACGTGCTAAACGCGATACGTGGCGCAGCTACTGTGGTAGTATCGAATCGCTGCCAGAGGCAGCGAGACTCCACAAAGTATTGGCCAAAGGGTCGTCTAATGGGATAGGGCTTCTTAAAAGAGCAGATGGCTCTTATACTCAAGATCGCAGGGAAGCACTTGACCTTTTACTACAAGTCCACTTCCCAGGTTCGGTGGCGAACCCAGATCTATCCAGTCATGATGACGCCACCTTGTCACCGGACTCACGTGGGTCCAGTCTATCAGGAACCATCTTCGACCCTGAAAAGGTCAAATGGGCTGTAGATTCCTTCGCTCCCTTCAAAGCCCCAGGGGGCGATCAAATCTTTCCAGCTCTTCTACAAAACAGCCTGGATCATATTCTTGATCCGCTGGTCGGCCTTCTTAGAGCTAGTCTCACTTGGGGTTACATACCCATCTCTTGGAGGAGAGTCAATGTGGTATTCATTCCCAAACAAGGGAATCGTCCCCCTGATCAGCCTAAGTCATATCGGCCGATCAGTCTTACCTCCTTTCTGCTTAAGACAGCGGAAAGGCTCGTAGACCAGCACATTCGGTGCTCTCTGCAGAAAACATGTCCTCTGCATCCCACGCAGTTTGCGTATATTGCCGGAAGATCGACGGAGGTCGCTCTTCACAAGCTGGTGGGCAAAATCGAAAGAGCCCTCGTATCCAAGAACATTGCTCTGTGCTCTTTTCTTGATATAGAGGGTGCTTTCGATAATACCGGCTACGGGTCTATTTCTGCTGCGCTGGAGCGCAGAAATATCGCCCGTCCTCTAATCCGATGGATTGATGCTATGCTCAAACACCGGACTATTTCCTCTACCTTGGACTCCACGACTGCTTTCATTAGTGCGGTTAAGGGTTGTCCCCAGGGAGGGGTTTTATCCCCCTTACTCTGGTCCCTAGTAGTTGATGAACTACTGAGTATTCTTGCGGAACAGGGCGTGGAAGCAATCGGCTACGCTGACGACCTGGCGCTCATAGTGAATGGGAACTTTGCCAACACCGTGACAGAGCTGATGCAATCTGCTCTGAACACGGTTAGTAGATGGTGCGTAGATGTAGGTCTGAGCATCAATCCACAAAAGGCGATTATCGTTCCCTTCACTAAGCGCCATCTCGTTGACATAGGTCAATTGCACATTGGCGGCTCTCCCGTGGGACTTTCCAGCGAGGTTAAATATCTAGGGGTAACTCTTGATAAAAGACTAAACTGGAACTCCCATCTAAACAACACCCTATCAAAGGCAACTCATGCCATGTGGGCCTGCAGAAGATTCTTTGGTAGGATCTGGGGTCTCAAATCCTGCACCATTCGGTGGTTATTTGAGATGATGGTAAGACCCATCGTCACCTACGCTGCCATTGTGTGGTGGCCTAAGGTTACGCAGGTCACTGCCATCAGCAAATGCACTAAACTGCATAGACTGCTTTGTCTGTCCCTAACGGGTGCACTTCGCACCTGTCCCACAGCAGCAATGGAATCAATTTTAAATTTGACTCCGCTGCACATTCAAATAAAAGAAGTCGCCGCTATGAGTCTTCTTAGAATCAAGCTTCAATCTGGGCTTCTAGCTACCGAATCGGGGCATGCTAGACTTATCAAAGACATTCCTGGCTTAGAGATCTGCTCTAGATCAGATTCTATGACCAAGGAACTCTTCTTTGGTGCAAAATTCAGAACCCTCATCCCGGACCGGAGGGACTGGGATGCTGGCAACCCCATCAGTGACCCTCATGGTATACACTGGTATACTGATGGGTCAAAGACTGATCAGGGGGTTGGAGCTGGGATACATGGCCCCAACTCCAAAACCTCGATTGCTATGGGCAAGTGGCCCACGGTTTTTCAATCCGAGGTTCATGCCATCGAGTTCTGCTGTCGTCTTATCCTTGAGAAGGGGATCAGAGGAGCGAACATCTACATCTTCTCGGACAGCCAAGCTGCCATACTAGCCCTCTCCTCAAAAAGAATAGGTTCACGTATGGTGGCCGACTGTTGGAACTGTCTCCAGAGGCTTTCCAACAGAAACAAAGTTACCCTTCTATGGGTACCTGGACACTCTGGTTTCCAGGGCAACGAGCTAGCGGATGAGCTAGCGAGGGCGGGGTCATCAGCCCCTCTGCATGGCCCCGAACCCTTCTGCGGCGTGGGGTGGTCAACTATTTCATCCATTGTGAAAACATGGGCGAATAGGCTGACCGAACGCTACTGGTTCTTTCAACCAGGGATGAGGCAGGCTAGAGAGCTTACAAATCCCTCGATTAAACGAAGAACAAACCTACTCTCTCGGAGAGATCTCTATCTCCTTGTTGGCTACCTTAGTGGACACCACTTGGTGAACTATCACCTCAAAAAAATGCGTCTGTCCTCGGATGCAGAATGCAGGCTCTGTAAAGAGGACGACGAAACCACAAAACACATCCTGTGTGATTGTCCAGCCTTGGTATGGATTAGGAGGAAACATCTGCACGTGGAAACCGCAGTCCCCGAGCACATTGTCCGTTCCTCGACAAAAGACCTGTTATGCTTCATCAGAGAAGCAGAACAGCTTTTGTCATGATAGGGAGAGCATTATAGGTACAAAAGATCATTCTGGTCGCAGTGCCTCGCCCCTTCTCTGCTGTGAGACTCCCTTACAATAATAATAAAAAAAAAAAAAAAATAAAAAAAAAAAAAAATTTGTGGGGGGGGGAGATTTGCAATGAATAAAAAAAAAAAGGGAGAAGAATTAAGCAAAAAAATATAAAAAAACACAAAAAAAAAAAAAAAAAAAAAAAAAAAATTCCGCGGAAAAAAAAAAAAAAAAAAAGGGAAAAAAATCTTTGTAAACCCTCCAAACCCCAAAGTAAACGAAGTCATTAAAAATGACGAAATACGAAAAGTAGTGACCTTGCGAATAACTGAATCAAAATGTTTATTTAAACGTGGAAATAAAGTTATAGCAAGAATTGATGTTAGTGATCTGCACACCAATGGAATTCTAGACTTAGGTCAGTTCTTCCAAAGGCTTGAAACACAAGCCGGTATACACGAGATCAGCCAACTCAAAGTGGCACCGAGCGAAAAGATCTTTGAAACGATTTCAATGGACTCTTTTAAAAGAATGGGCAATAAATTATTAAAAGTATTAAGAGTAGCGCTACTCAAGCCGGTGACCCAAATATATGATCAAAAAGATCAAGAAGCGATACTGTTTACATACCATGACGATCCAATTCAAGGAGGTCATACAGGCATAACAAAAACGCTAGCGAAAATTAAAAGACATTATTATTGGAAAAATTTGACACGTCATATCAAAGAGTACATAAAAAAATGTCAAAAATGCCTGACGTCTAAAACAACGACACATACAAAAACACCCCTTACACTAACAGAGACACCCACTTACGCTTTTGACAGAGTGATAGTAGACACTATTGGTCCACTACCTAAATCTGAAAATGGTAATGAATATGCAGTCACTCTAATCTGTGATTTAACAAAATATTTAGTTGCCATACCAATTCCCAATAAAAATGCAAATACAGTCGCAAAAGCTATATTTGAATCTTTTATTCTGCAGTACGGTCCAATGAAGACGTTCATTACGGACATGGGAACAGAATATAAAAATAGCATTATAACCGACTTGTGTAAATATTTAAAAATAGACAACATAACGTCTACAGCTCATCACCACCAAACACTAGGTACCGTCAAAAGAAGTCATAGAACCTTCAACGAATACATACGTTCATATATATCAGTAGATAAAACTGACTGGGACATATGGTTACAATATTTTGTGTATTGTTTTAACACTACACCATCCGTAACACATAATTACTGTCCATATGAACTTGTATTTGGTAAGACTAGTAACTTAGCACAACAACTTAGTAACATAGATAATATAAACCCTATATATAACATAGATGATTACGCTAGAGAAGTTAAATTTAGACTAGAAAACGCGTACAAAAGGGTACGCATATTATTAGAAACCAATAAAATAATACAAAAACACAATTATGATAAGAAAGCTAGTGATTTTAAACTAAATGTAGGAGATAACGTTTTAATAAAAAACGAAACAGGTCATAAACTAGAACCAATGTATATAGGACCATTTGAAGTAATTAGAATAGAAAAGAATAACAACATACATAGTAATTAAGGCAAGGCAATATGAAAGTTCTTGAGTACTACAATTTGGTTAATAAGAAATTAACCCTATTAACTAACAAAACAATTATGACATATGGCAACAAAGCCGATGTTATAAATGAAATGAACTCTAAAAACAGGGAAAGCGCATTACGAATTTTCATTACAGGCCTGAACGGCAATCTTTCTCAAGTTTTATTTTCTATTAAACCAGAAAGCCTTCCAAATGCATTAGCTAAAGCTCAAGAGCTCGAGGCTAACCATTAAAGAGCAAATTTTGCTTACAATTATTATGCTCCCTCTCAGCCAACGAGTAACTCAAATCCTAAGACTCAAAATAAGTCTGAAAAGCCAGATCAACAACATGATAATAATCTACGTTTCAATCAAGGAAATCAAAATAATTATCAACAATCAAATAGGAACGTTTTTGCCCAAGGCAATTCTACTCCACAGCCCCCACCGATCCCAATGGAGATCGATAAGTCTTTACAGATCCATAATAGACCCCAAGACAATCGTCACAACTCTCACCCGTTGAAGCGGGAGTACACCCAACATTCAACACAACAACAACCGCAAAAAGCAATGCGCGTAAATAATTTGAATTAATAACATTTTTTAGAGAAAGAGGGGGAGAGCTCCCCTACGTCTTCCGCAGAGACAGAACCTTAGGTACAAGACTTAAGATATTAATAGACACCGGCGCAACAGCGTGCTATATAAGGAAGGGTATTTATCAGAGCCCTGAAGAATTAGTTATTAAGAAAAGAATCAAAACGGTTAATGGGTATAGCATGATAATCCACTTTTATAATATAAATATTTTTGGTAGAACCGAAATGTTCTATGAAATCGAAAATCTTGAAGCGGATCTATTGGTCGGTTATAGCCTTTTAAAAAAGATGAATGCCTTCATAGACCTATCAAAAGAGACGCTAGCTTATAATAACCAAATCGAAAAAATTAATTACGAAAGGCCACCTGAAGATACAGTTGGTAATTTACAGTGTTCGGATATAGATCCGAATGTGTTTACTTACTTGGACTTCCAAAAAGGAAAAAATGCTAGTTTTTATCCTTTATTCCAAGTGTCCAATATTGAGTCATCAACAAGCGATGACGATAATCCCCGCACTCACGATAATGAAATCGTTAGTAGCCCTAAACGTAGGAGGAAGATAAAAAAGAGCAGACGCCGTAAGGCCTCAGTATCCTCTAATATCAGTTCTTCTGCACTACACAAACTACATTCCGTGAACTTCACAGACGACTTTCAAAATCTTAAACAACAAATTATTCAAGAAATATCTACCAAGCATTCGCAATTTCAAACGTGCCTTCCCTTTAGAACTGACATTAAAGGAGAATTAAGGACGTTAAGTGATAATGCTATATATAGAAAATAATATCCTTACCCCCATTCAGTTAACAACTTTGTTAACAATGAAATAAACAGGATGTTGGATGAAAATATTATTAGGCCAAGTAAAAGTCCTTACAATTCCCCAGTGTGGGTTGTAGGTAAAAAAAGCTACAATGAAGATGGAAGTAAGAAGAATCGACTAGTAATCGATTTTAAAAAACTTAACGAAAACACAGTACCCGATAAATATCCGATGCCAGATCCATCGGTAATTTTATCCAATTTGGGAAAAGCACGTTTCTTTTCAACTATAGATTTAGAATCAGGTTTTCATCAGATCCTAATGAAGGACGATGACATTGAGAAAACTGCGTTTTCAATCAACAACGGGAAGTATGAATTCCTTCGATTGCCTTTCGGATTGGCGAATGCGCCACGAATCTTTCAACGGGCAATGGATAATATTCTAAGAGAAAAGATTGGAAAAACATGTCATATATATGTGGACGACATAATCGTTTTTTCCGAGGCTGCGGAACAACATCGATATGATCTAAAGGAGATCGTAGACATACTGTTCGTAGCAAATATGAAAATAAGTATAGAAAAATCTAAGTTCTTCCGGAAGGAAACCGAATTCTTAGGTTACTTAGTGTCACACAAGATAATTAAAACCGATCCACAGAAAATAAAAACAATTGTGGAGTATCCACCCCCCCGCAACATTAGAGAGTTGCGTGGTTTCCTAGGATTAACTGGTTACTATAGAAAATTTGTACAAAACTATGCCTCTATAGCAAAACCACTCACTAAACTGTTGCAAGGCCATAATCGAATGGTATCTAAACATATGTCCAAAAAAATAGAAATTACTTTAGATGAGGAAAGCACTGCAGCTTTTGACAATTTAAAATCCCATTTAACTACACAGGTTGAACTAACTCAACCAGATTATTCAAAAAAGTTTGTCCTAACCACAGACGCGTCCAATGTAGCAATTGGTGCTGTTCTTTTACAAGATAACAAATCAATCACTTTTATTTCAAAAACTCTCAATAAAACTGAGCAAAACTATGCCACTAACGAGAGGGAACTTTATGTCATAGTTTGGGCATTAAAAAATCTTCGAAACTACTTATATGGGGTAGTTAATTTGGAAATCGTTACCGACCACCAACCACTTTCTTTCGCAGTTTCTGTGCGGAATCCCAATACCAAAATGAAAAGGTGGCACGCATTTATCGAGGAATATTCTCCGAAGATATTATACAAGCCAGGTAAAACTAATGTTGTCGCAGATGCTTTGTCCAGGTTACAAATGAACAACATCACTTACCAAAATCACATTTCAGGTAGTTCGTCCGACAGCGGAACTGTCCATTTTGCCGAGAGTAGTTATGAGGAAATCATAGCAGAAACTAACAAGCCTTTAAATCAGTTCAAGCAACAACTGCTTATTTCCAAAAACAACCTTACCATTAATGAAAAAGTTAACAATTTTGATAAAACAAGACACATTATAGAATACGACACTGTGGACAATTTAGTAACCATATTAAAGGAATTCTTACAGCCTAACATCGTTACAGGAATTCATTGTACCCCCGAGGACTTATATGAAATCCAAACCAAACTTAAAAATACATTTACCAATAAGTTTTTATATACTAGAAAGTTTTTATCCGATGTCATAAATAGGGATGACCAACAAATAATAATAGAAGAAACCCATGCTTGAGCTCATAGAGGGTTCGACGAAAACTTAAAGCAGATTTTAAGATATTATTACTGGCCTAAATTATATGAAAAGCTCAAACAACACATTCGTAATTTTAAAGTTTGTAATGAAAATAAATACAATAGACACCCGAAACAAATTCCAATTTCAAAAGCCCCAATTCCAGAAAGAGAGGGCGAACAATTACATATCGACATTTTCTATGCCCAAAAAATATTTTTTTTAACTTGTATTGATGCTTACTCTAAGTATTTAATAGTTAAGGAAATTCAAAATAAATGCAATATGGAATTTAAAATTCTTGAGCTAATTCAACCATTTCCTTTTGCCAAGTGCATAATGATGAACAATGAGCCTAGTTTCTCTTCCGCCCAATTCAAATCAGCAATAGAGAGTGCTGGCTTAACCATTTTTTATGCAGATCCCAGACATAGTCTCACCAATGGCCAAGTAGAAAGAGTACACTCAACAATTGAAATTTCACGCTGTATTCAGGAAGAATACAATCTTCAAGACCATAAAGAAATCGTTTATCGCGCTGTCAGAAAATATAATAACACCATACAATCATCCACACAGAATAAACCCAATGATATTATGTTTAACAAAATTGATCACACCTTACCTAACAAATTGAAAACAGTTCAAACTAAAATGTTAGAATACCGTATTTGTGTCGCTGCCGTTTGCAGTTTGCTCAGGACCCAAAGCAGTTTTACAACTTTGTCAATTTAAAACGTAAATCAAGTAGATTTCCCTCTGTACTATCATATGAAAATAAGGAAGCAACTGATGATCAGGCTGCCGCCGATTTGTTTGCAGACTTTTTTCAATCAACTTATTCAACTGAACCTAATAGTTTCCCATTACATCCATACCCTTATATTATACAAAATTTTAACACTTTCTTCTGTCCTTCTATTGATGAAACGTCTTTACTTAGTGATCTTAAATCGATAAAACCCGTTTTCTCTCCTGGCCCTGACGGAGTTCCAGCATGTGTGCTTAGATATTGTGCTGATTCAATTCTTAAGCCAATTCATAAGCTGCTTGACTTGTCACTAGCAAATAGTTATTTTCCACCTATTTGGAAAAACTCTTTTTCCATTCCTCTTCACAAAAGTGGCTCTAACCATGATGTGAAGAACTATAGGTGTTTCCAAATTGTCCGCTATTCCTAAAATTTTTGAAAAAAATTTTACGGCCCAGTTAACTTTTATGTGTAAATCTATAATTTCATCCCGTCAACATGGGTTTATTAAGGCAAGATCTACAGCTTCTAATCTTTTAGAATTTTCCTCTCACATTAATTTAGGATTTCGGAACAAAATGCAAACTGATGTGGTCTATACTGACTTCAGTAAAGCATTTGACTCCGTAAATCATAGACTCTTAATCCATAAGTTAAATTTGATTGGTTTTCCTCAAAAGCTCCTTTTGTGGATTTCCGATTATTTAACTAATAGGTATCAACGAGTTTCTTTTAAAAACTGTCTTTCTAAGCCGATCTTAGTCACTTCCGGTGTTCCTCAGGGTAGCCACCTTGGGCCTTTGCTATTTAACCTTTTTATTAACGATCTTCCTTCTATACTTCTTCACTCTAACATTCTTATGTATGCTGATGATGTGAAACTCTGTTTGACACATAGTGATCCTATTAATAACCTTCTTCAAACAGATCTTGATTTGTTTTTTGCTTGGTGTAGACATAATCTACTACATCTAAACTGTTTGAAGTGCAAGGTTATGTCATTTTACAGAGGTAACTATCATGTCATCAACTATAATCTTAACTTAACCCCACTCTTAAGAATATCTGAAGTAATGGATTTAGGTATCCTTTTTGACCATAAATTGAAATTTGATCGTCACATAACACAAATTGTCAATAAGGCATTTCGACTACTTGGGTTCATCAAAAGATGGGCCAAAGAATTCGAGGATCCTTATACGACAAAGTTGCTTTATACTTCTCTTGTTCGTCCAATTCTTGAATATGGGTCTTGCGTGTGGTCGCCGCAATACCATATTCACCAAGATAGAATTGAGTCTGTTCAAAAGCAGTTCCTACTCTTTGCCTTGCGTAGTTTTAATTGGGTTTCGGGTGTAGACTTACCACCATATCCTAGTAGACTTCTTCTAATTAACCTACCTTCTTTAACTAACCGTCGTATTATGTTAGGTGTTATGTTTATCGTAAAACTAATAAAGTACGATATAGATTCGCCCACTCTACTTAACCTAATCAATTTCTGTATTCCTTCTAGAGTTACTCGTAATTTTAGGCCACTTTCTTTAGCCTTTTGTCCTAATAATTACAGCTTGCATGACCCTTTCCGAGTTCTCTGTGCTGACTACAATAGACTGTCTAGAGTTTTCAACTCAGAGTCATAACTAACATTAATCTTCCGATCTGATTGGGTTTTACTGGGTTTTCCCCAATCCTTTGCAGCAAATGCTGGATCGTTAATTCTTGGTTTATATTCCCCAGCCTAATTTAAAAAATAAATAATCTTAATACATTTTTACCATTTTTTATATTTTTAATCTTAATTTTATCTAATTTTAATGTAAATATGATAATCGAATTTTTCAAGTCGACTGGCTTAGTTGACGTTAAATAAATAAATAAAAAAATAAAATACCACAATCAAAAAAGGACACCAAAAAATTATGAAGTAAGAGACATAATTTATGAAAAGAAGCATGGGGAAAGAAATAAACTACAACCTAGATATAAAAACAAACAGTAAAAGACGATTTAAGTAGATTTAAGGTTATCATAAATAACAAGAATCGAATAATTCATAATGATAACATTAAGTTTTAATCAAATTTTGCATTTTCTTTCTTATTTATGTTTTTAGCATGAACATTTTATATATATTACTTACCCCAATATTACTGGGCTCAACAATTTCTAATATTATTAACTACTCGAACGAGGAATATGTCTTATTTGAAGACGCAGACAACATATTTTTATACGAAACTTATGGAGAACTTTTCCACGTTACTAACTTAAGTTTTTATAAATATATTATCGAAGAAGAGTTAAAGTACGTGAAGGATAGAAACATCAGTGTAGATTGGGATTTTTATTTGAACTTAAAATTAGCCAGTTCCCTTTTTTCTCAACTTGCGCCACATAAAATAATTAAACGAGGTATTAATGAACTAGGCACCATTTTTAAATGGATAACAGGTACACCAAATCACAATGACTTAATCACAATTCAAAACAAAATCAATGACTTGGTCGAAAACAACAATAAACAAAACCAAATCAATTCTGCAATTTTTAAAGAACTTCAAAAAGTAACAAATTTACTAGAAAACTTAAAATTAGATGAAGTATTTGCTATGAAAAAACAGAGATTAAAACTGTTGTCATTCGACTTACAAAATCTGCGAGACGCAATATCATTTTCAAAAGCTAATATTTTATATTCAAAAATTCTAAACAACCACGATGTGGCAGACATATTTACACACAAAAAATTTAACATAACTATAATAGACCTAATGGATGTTTCTTTTTTTTCAATTATATCGCACAAAGGGTTAATTATATATTATATAAAATATCCCATTGTAAAACATAGTTGTAAGTTTTTTCACGCAAAAGCCATATCTCAAACAAACGGTAAATTAATTATTGACGACAAAGTCGCTAAATGTAACGACACTTATTACCCAATAAAAACTTTCACTTAAGCATAATCATTTTGAAATAACATTTGTAATAATTTTAATCATGCTTGTATTTTGTATGTCAAAGCTTCTTAAGTACCTTTTCCCCAATTTATTTTTGAACATCTTTAAGAGAGAAAGTGGAACAATTATCAGAAACTCTTTAGAATCGGGAACGATTCATTTTAGGAAAGGGGGGAGTTATCACCCTGAGTTACTTAGCGTTCCTTATGTAAATTGTAAACAACTTTTCATAGTCTTTTCGGACTCTTGACAATTCATTCTCAGCTCCTCATATTTCGCTATTTCAAACAATTTACATTGAGTCTCGAGTAACTCTTCTTGGAATTAATACACCACCCACGCAGCCTAAAAGCCTAGCGTGCAAAACACTCAATGTTTATTTGTAAACAAATCCTCCTTCGTCCAAACGTAATCACGAGCTTTAAGCTTTAGCTCGATCAGCAGAAGCTTTGACATCTTCAAAGGCTACTTTGGCCTCAGAACGATATTGTAATTTTAGTCTTAATTTTGTACTCACAAGAAACGGAGTCGTTCTCCACAAATAAAATATATTTTTTTCAAACTCCTAGAAATGGTTTGATTAATTTGCATGTTGGCCAGCTCAAACAAGCAGCGTATCGCCAGAAAAGGTGCAGAAGCTGTACCGTATGTGACTGTATTAAGTCGGTATGCCTGAATATTTTGTGAAGTATTTTCTCTCCACAGAATAAGTTGGAAATTTCTGTCTTTTTCAGAGACATTTATCTGCCTATACATTTCTGAAATGTCAGCAGTTACAGCATACTTATTCAACCGAAAATTAATAAGGGTTGAATATAGCTCCCTCTGAATTGTCGGCCCCACCATCAGTGTTTCGTTAAGTGAAACAGCTGTTGACGTCTTACTAGAAGCGTCGAAAACTACACAAAGCTTGGTGGAGGAACTTTCAGGCCTAAGAACGCATTGATGTCCTCATCAATAATAATAAATATAACAATGCTGTTCTAGAGGAGTTGACTTCAGAATGGACATGTGTCCCAAATCTAAATATGCTTTCATGAAGTCATGGTACATGTTTTTAAGAACTGCATCCTTTGATAATTTACGCTCAAGCTGCAAAAAACGTCTTTCAGCAGTTTGAGAGGACAGGCCAAGAACTTTTGGATCAGTCTTGAAAGGGAGATCCACTTGGAAACGAGCAGAAGATAACTGCTTTACAGTTTTCTCGAAGAACAGTTCACAAGCCTGTTGTTCAGCTGTTTGGTGAACAGCTCGACTCGAACGGAGATTGATCTAATTCGCAGAAACGGTTAACTAACGAGTCGAGAGAACAATTAGTTTGGGCCATTAAACACCCACTGAACTGATGCTTAGGCACTTGTCCAGTACATTTGCCTGCTACTATCCATCCTAGCAGCGTTTTTTGCATTATAGGAAGTTCAGAACCTAGTTTTATTTGCCCAACGCACAATATTTCGTAAAACAATTCTGCTCCCAAAAGAATGTCCACCTTAGCTGGCCTATTGAATTCTGGGTCTGCCAGTATTATATTTTTAGGTATTTTCCAATTTGAAATACCCATGGAATGTCCAGGTTGTGTTGTTGAAATGGATTTCAATACCCAACATTCAGCCGAAAGGTTGTGAGAATTTATGCGTGACTGAATAGACGCACATATCTTATTTTTGCTATCTATTGTTGCACCACCAACCATCGAGATAGCTAAAGACGTTGGCTCCCGCTTGAGCTGTAACATCTGTGCCATACTCTCAGACATCGAATTGATTTGGGAGCCACTATCAAGTAAGGCTCGTGCAGGATGCAACTGACCAAATCTGTCTTTTACATTAACGACAGCTGTGGCGAGAACAATTTGTTCATTGTTTGCTATATGCCCCAAATACGCGTCTGACATAGTCGCTTGAAGTGTGGATAGCTCACCTTGAGCAGAAGTAGTATACCTGTGAAGCAACGAATGGTGAGGCTTCGAGCAAATTCGACATTTTGATGCCTTACATTTTGACACCATATGCTCCGCAACCAAACAATTTAGGCACAACTTTTGTGTTTTGACGAATTCAAAATGCTGCATAACTGATATTGCAACAAGCGATGCACACGAATCAATATTGTGCGTTTCTGACTTGCAAATGACGCACACAGACGATGATGAACGCCCCCCATCAGCACAAGCAAAGGACGATTCAAACTGATGTGGCTTCTTAGCATCAACTCGCGACTTTGTTTTGTCACAAGTTGACTCTTCTGCTGACATATACTGATACCTTTTATTCAGTTGTCTAGCACAATCATCCCAAGATGGCAGCGTATCATAGTCAAGCTGCTCTTCGAAACGAGATTTGGTAACATGATCTACTTTTGCCATGACCATGTGAATTATCATTGCACTGGCAATGTCTTTGTCGTTACCTAATGACGACAGCGAGGCATAAATAGCAGACACCGTATCTATGATTTTTTTTTTTTTTTTTTTTCCAATTTTTTTTAAAATTTTTAAACCCTCACCAACCGTGTTTTTAACAGTGCTCCAGTTAAACAATTCTAAATATCAAAACAGTGAAGTGAACCTAACACAAAATCATAAGCGAAAAGACGCTCAGTGCAATGCCTGCACATATAGATTTTCTAACAAATCAATAAGTTACTAATCAACAATTAACTAATTACAAATATAAATAAACTAACCAAAAACAATGAGTGAAAACGAAGCTCGCGCGCAGCGTCAACGTCAGCAAGATGAGCGACGGCTCTCTTTGCAACGCAACAACGCTTACTTTTCCGTCGTCTCTGCGGAATCGAACCGCGAGCGGTCAATCACCCCCAACCCGACAGCTGATCTTTCTCTCTTAACACGCGACAGCGAACGCTCTTGCTCCCCGTCGCCGTCGCTACTATCTATCGGGTCGACGCAATCCGACCGCCCGCGATCGGCAACTCCCAACCCGCCAAACGAACACCTGCTTACAGCGAACGTCAAAGAACGAGCTTGCTCTTCGTCTCCCTTACCAACAAAATCTGCTTACACCAAGCAAAGAGAACAGAACTTAGCTGTAACAGCAAGCACAAACTCTTCAATTGTCGCGACAACCTCAATAACTAAAACAACACCGATGCCGACTGCCCGCTCATCACATACAAACACAACGAAAGCTGCGCAGACAGCAAAACAAACTGCAACAAACGAAAACGAAAACGCAAAGCCGGCCATACAGACTGGAATGGATCGCTACATCCAAATAAAACGAAAGCTAAGCCCCCAAAAAAATGTAAACAAACCAAAAATCACACGCGCCAACGCCAACACAACTTTAGGCGAAGTACCGAACAATGCCAACAGATTTGACATTTTGGCAGACACTATTGAAGACCTGCCCGTTGAAGCTGATGGAAGCGACAAAAATAAGCCAAAGCCAAAGCCACCACCAATATTTGTTCGTGAGAAAAGCTCAAGTACATTTGTAAACAATGTAATAAAGCTCATAGGTGAAGCAAATTTCCACATAATTCCCTTAGTTAGGGGCAACATTCATGAAACTAAAGTTCAGACCAAGTCTGAACAACACTTTAGAGCCTTAACAGAGTATTTGGACGAAGGAGAAAAAAGCTATTACACATACCAGCTAAAAAGCTGCAAGGGTCTGCAAGTCGTACTAAAGGGCATAGAGCCTGATGTAACACCAGACGAAATAAAGCTGGCGCTACAGGATAAAGGATTTACCGCAAAATCAGTCTTCAACATCTTAAACAAAAATAGACAGCCGCAACCACTCTTCAAGGTGGAACTTGCACCAGAAGCAAAGATGCCGAAAAGAAACGATGTGCATCCAATCTACAAACTCCAATTTTTACTACATCGTAGAATCACCGTAGAAGAACCTCACAAACGTAACAATCTGGTACAATGTATGAACTGCCAAGAATACGGCCATACAAAGTCTTACTGTAAGCTGCGCCCAGTGTGCGTATTCTGTGGCGAGCTCCACGACAAAGCCAGCTGCAGTGCATCCAAAGAAGACCCAAGCGGAAAAAGGTGTGGCAACTGCGGAGGCAATCACACTGCCAACTACAGAGGCTGCCCAGTATACAAAGATCTCAAAAGCCGCATTAACCAGCGCGTAGCCTCTGTACGCTCACAAAACGCACCGATCACAAAAATATCCTCCAAAATCAACCCAGAAGTTTTCTTCCGTACCGCACCCAGATCCTCACTTGGTACAGGATTCGTTACCAAAAACGCGTCATATGCAAGCGCTCTAAGATCAGGTCTAGAGCCCCCAGCCTCCAATGCGCCATGTTCACAAGCCAAATATGTGGACTTCAATTCGGTACAAGACAAAAAGCCAATGGAACAACAACAAAACAATTTCGAAGCAATGATACTTACCTTGCAGCAGAGCATGGCGGAGTTTATGGCGTTTATGCGGACAACCATGCAAGATCTAATGCGTAATCAAAACATGTTGATACAATTGCTTGTATCACAACAATCAAAATAATCATCTTCATGGCCTCGCTAAGAATCTCTACGTGGAACGCCAACGGCGTTTCACAGCACAAACTTGAGCTAGCTCAATTCCTACTCGAAAAGCACATCGACGTAATGCTACTTTCGGAAACACACCTCACAAACAAATATAACTTCAACACAAGAGGATATATTTTCTACGGAACCAATCACCCTGATGGTAAGGCCCACGGCGGGACCGGGATTTTGATAAGAAGCCGTCTCAAGCACCACTGTCATATTGAGACTGCCAAAAACTATCTACAAGCAACATCATTAAAAATTCATTTGGATAATGGTAACCAGCTTACTTTAGCCGCTGTTTACTGCCCACCTCGTTTCACTTTATCTGAAGACCAATTTATGGAATTCTTCAACTCACTTGGAGAACATTTTATAGCAGCTGGGGACTATAATGCCAAGCACACACACTGGGGGTCTCGACTCGTGAATCCAAAAGGAAAACAGCTCTACAACGCCATTATAAAAGCAAACAACAAGCTCGACCACGTTTCTCCTGGCACACCTACATACTGGCCTACTGACCCCAAAAAACTACCTGATCTAATTGATTTCGCAGTCACCAAAAACATTCCCCGTAATTTGATAAGCGCCGAGTGCCTCTCAGACCTATCATCTGACCACTCGCCCCTCCTAATAAATCTGCTCCGACACCCAGAACCAGCAAACCACTCTTATAAGTTGACTTCAGAAAAAACCAACTGGCTCAAATACAAAAAATACATAAGCTCACACATTGAGCTTAACCCACCTCTTGAAGCTGAAGCTGACATTGATAGTTTTGTTAACTCACTGGAGTCAATCATCGTTGCTGCAGCTCGCTGCTCAACGCCGCAAACAGTAAGCAAAATTACAAATCACAAAAAGACCAACCTGCAAATCGAACAACTTGTTCTCGAAAAACGGCGCCTACGGCGAGAATGGCAGTCCTCCAGATCACCGTCGGCAAAACAAAAGTTAAAAGACGCCACACGCAAACTTACAAAAGCTTTAAAGCAAGAAGAGGAGCTCGCCCAACGTACCTATATTGAAAAATTATCAACATCCAGTACAAAAAACTCACTGTGGAAAGCTCACCCAACTCTTGGCTCACCCACAGTACCAGTGGTCCCTATTAGAAACCACACAGGTGGTTGGGCCCGTAGCGACAAAAATAGAGCCAGCACATTTGCCACTCATCTACAAAAAGTCTTCCAACCGAATTCTGCAACAAACACGTTCGAAATTCCGCCCGCAACAGACGACTCCCAGCTTCATCATGCTCCAGTTGTGTTTCGCTCAATCGAAATCTCAAAAATCATCAAAGAACATCTGAACCCAAAAAAATCTGCAGGGTGCGACCTAATTACCCCTAAGATGATTATTGAGCTGCCTTACTGTGCCGTATGCAGCATTACCCAGCTCTTCAATGCCATCAACAAACTTGGCTACTTTCCAGGAAGATGGAAAAAGTCAATAATAATAATGATACCAAAGCCGGGAAAAGATCACACTGTTCCATCGTCGTACAGACCCATAAGCCTTCTATCCTGCTTATCGAAGCTTTTCGAAAAATGCCTACTGTCTCTGACTATTACTCCATTCCTGAACACGCACAACACAATACCAGCACACCAATTTGGCTTTCGTGAAAAACACGGAACTATTGAGCAAGTTAACCGCATAACATCAGAAATACGAAACGCATTCGAAAAACGGGAATACTGCTCTGCGATATTTCTAGATGTTTCGCAGGCATTCGACAGAGTTTGGCTGGACGGTCTGATGTACAAAATCAAAACAACGCTTCCTAACAACACTCATAAACTGCTAGAGTCGTACCTCTACAACAGGAAGTTTGTAGTGCGGTGCAACACTGCGATATCCGACGAACACAGTATTGAAGCCGGTGTCCCACAAGGCAGCGTACTAGGCCCAACACTATACGTCCTATTCACAGCAGACATCCCTACAAGCAACAACCTGACAGTTTCAACATTTGCGGATGACACAGCTATTCTCAGCCGCTCCAGATGCCCAATCAAAGCATCATCTCAGCTAGCCATCTACCTGGTCGACGTGGAAAAGTGGTTATCCGACTGGCGTATAAAGGTAAACGAACAAAAATGCAAGCAAGTAACTTTCACCCTTAATAGGCAAGATTGCCCACCGCTCACGTTGAACAACGTCGCACTTCCAACAGCAAACGAAGTGACGTATCTGGGAGTACACCTCGATAGAAGACTAACTTGGCGCCGACACATCGAAGCCAAGAGAACTCACTTAAAACTGAAGGCCAACAGCCTTAATTGGCTTATCAACTCCAGCTCACCACTCAGTCTGGACTTCAAGGTGCTGCTCTACAACTCAGTGCTAAAACCAATCTGGACTTACGGCTGCCAGCTATGGGGAAATGCCAGCAACAGCAACATCGACATCGTTCAGAGAGCCCAGACGAAGATATTGAGAACTATCACCGGGGCACCGTGGTATGTTCGAAACGCCAACATTCACAAAGATCTAAACGTGCCACCTGTAAAAGACGAAATTTCGGAAAAAAAGGAAAAGTACCTTAGCAAGCTATCAACGCATCCTAACCAGCTCGCGAGGAGTCTAACACGGCTAAGCAGCCGATCACGCCTACGTCGAAACGACTTGCCAACCCAGCAGTAATTTTTTTTTTTTTTAGGGCCGCTTTGATAATACAGTTCAAGAAATGTACTGGTAATTAGTATTTACACTTAAGATTTGTTAACTTGTTGTTAGTTTTCGGTACTGAAAAGATACAACAAATAAACCAAAAAGGGAAAAAAAAAAAAATTTTTTTTTTTTAGGTTTTGTGTTTGGGGGGGGGGGGGGTTTTGTTAATAATAATTTATTTAAAAGGGCTAAATAACCCCCCCCATTTTTTTAAAAAAAAAAAAAAAATAAGTTTTTTTTTTTTTTTTTTTTTTGATAAGGATTTTTTTATAAAAAAAAAATTTTAAAAAGGGCAAATAAATTTTTTTTTCTTCGATTTTTTGCCAATAAATTTGGGCAAACCTTTTTTGGGCAATGGGGGCGGGGGGTCCGAAAATAGGGGGCCACCTTTCCCAGTTTTTGGCCCTGAAGTCGGCTTGGATGCGTTTATATACAATGCCCTTGTGACAACACACAAGTCCTCTAATGGCCCTCTAGAATCATTAAGAGGGCTTAAATTATCCAGATCAGTCTGTAAATCCATTGCCTTTTGTACATAACCTTCTAAAAGCTCTAATCGGCACGCTAACTCTGTTTTATCAGACGAAATGGTCTTCGCTTTAATTGCTGTTTGCATACGAGTAATATCAGCACTAACTTTGTCACATCTTTGCAAGCACATTGATAATTTTGCACTTGTCATGCTGATTTAAGGATTTTCACTTGTCTTTTCGGTCTCAGACATGTTGAATAAAGGAAACACGTATAAAAGTCAAAAAGGAATAAGTGTCACAAACTTTGTGAGCTACCCTCGCAACTGCGCTGACTATGTAAATGTTAAATCTAGCTTGCTTATACACACACACGCGCAACCTATGCGTTGTGTGAGCAAACGAACGAAAGTGATTCAAGCGATCCGAAATAAAGCAGGCTTAACTTTTGCTGTAACTACGTTTGTAGGCAGCAATGTAAAATGCGGGGTGCGGGGTATGCAATGTAACGAGAGAATATATGCACACGCACTCTAAGTGGTATGTTCACTGCGCGACAACCGATTAGCACACCCTATGCTGCTCGTATTAGAAACTTACGTAATATCAGGAAAACTAAAAAAAGCTTTTCAAATACATTTTTTCCCCTTAAAAGAATATATAATTTCACACGAAAATTAATAGAAGATAGGATACTAACTTTATTAATAACAGTTTAAATTAATGTAAACAAACATAACATACAAAATTCACTATTATTTTTAAGACAGCCGATTAGCACAGTCACTTGAAAACTTAAAATAACAAAAAGAATTGGGTTCAAACTTCATTGAAATTGTTTTTTAATATTGATTTAAATATTTTGAACTTTTTTTGAAAACAAATTAATAATGTGTTGAGCCTCCACGGTTAAGTATGACTTTGTACATCCGCTGAGGTAAGGAGTCATATAATTTTTTTATATAATTGAGTGAAACAGCCTCCCAGGACTTTTTTTTACCTTCAATGAGTTCTGCTTCAGTTGAATACTGCCTGCCGGACTCGTACACCCTCCGTGCCAGCCATCCCCAAAGAAAGCCGTATTCATACGGCTGGTAAGAAACTGCAGTTCCATAGTACCAAAGTATGTTATAGCTCCCCACACCATGACACCACCCGCACGGCTGTGCAATCTAAAGTATGCTCTTCCTTTCTGAGATCATGAAAGTAGCAGGCATAGCCGTCAGACCCCTCCAAATTGAAAATTCATCTGAAAAGACTACACGCTCCCACTTCTTAGTCCAGGTCATATTTGGTCGACAGAAATTGAGTCGTTGCATCTTTCTAAGTTTGTTTAGAGGTGGTTTTTTTTTATATTTTAGATGCTTTATATGTTTAGCATTCGAAATAACTCTTTGCACAGTCCGAACGCACGCTTTAACACCAGTTTTTTTATACCCTTCGACCATTGAAAATGGTCAAAAAAGGGGGGTGGCTGCAATAACGCCCATGGTAATAACGCCCGCGGGCGTTATTTCACTTAAAAAAGTACAATAACGCCCGCGGGCGTTATTACAAAAAAAAATTTAAATAAGGCCTACGAAAATTGTGAAATAAAATCCCCGTATGTTATTACACAAAAAAAGTGCAATAACGCCCGCGGGCCTTTTTTCACAAAATAATTGCAATAACGCCTGCGGGTGTTATTACAAAAAAAAAAATGAAATAAGGTCCGCGAATCTTATTTCACAATTTTCGTGGGCCTTATTTCACAAAAAAATGCAATAACGCCCGCAATATATATCAAAAATAAATTGTGATTTGCTCCGGAACATAGCAAACAGTCCCTTAGCAGGGCGGGAGCCACTGCTTTTACGGCATTAGGAAGTTTAAAATACAGTAAAAACTACTTGTTATCAAAACATTTTGTGACGGTACAGTGTCCCACAAAGCGATTCATTTGAAATGAAAACTGAGCAAGCAAGAAAATTCAAAGTGTTTAGAAAAACAGCGCGCTGCAGGCAAAAAATTTTTTAAAAAATAAAATCGCGGGCGTTATTGCACATTTTTTGTGAAATAATGCCCACGAAATTTGTGAAATAAGATTCGCGGGTCTTATTTCATTTCTTTTTTTGTAATAACGCCCGCGGGCGTTATTGCACTTATTTTGTGAAAAAAGGCCCGCGGGCGTTATTACCACGGGCGTTATTGCAGCCACCCAAAAAAGGGTATACTACCTATATGCAAACGTATGTAACAGGCAGAAGGAGGCGTCGCAGACCCCATAAAGTATTTATATTCTTGCTCAGGATCACTAGCCGAGTTGATTGAGACAGGTCCGTCTGTCTGTCTGTCTGTCTGTCTGTCTGTCTGTCTGTCTGTGTGAACGCACAGATCTCAGCTATTATAAAAGCTAGAGTTACCAAATTTGGCAGGAAGACTCCTGTGTACTATAAGCTGATCAAGTTTATTTCAAATGTTAGGTGCCACGCCCACCGCCCCCGCAAATAAATAATTTAATTTTTGAACTCAACTTGTAAGCGCTGTATACAAGATACAACTTTCAGACTTTAACATATACTAAGCTCATTAAAATATCTACGTATTCTCGAAATTGCAATCTGATCGGACAATAAACACAGAAGTTATTTAAGAAAGTATGTGCATAAAACCAAGTGCTTGTATCAGCTAACAAGGGAGGCGGGCGAGCGCGAAGCGCGAGCGCCATCTGTCGGCAATAATTTAAAAGTATGCGCCTTTGTATACGAGGGTCGTTTGATAAGTCCGTGACTTTTTGAATAAAATATATTTTTTTCGTCAAAGAAGCGTTTTATTTCTCAACATAATCTCCTTTTAGCTCTATACATTTAGTCCAGCGTTTTTCCAATTTTTTTATTCCTTCCAAATAATAGGTTTTCTCAAGGCCCTCAAAATAGTCGTTTGTTTCTGTGATGACCTCTTCATTTGACCCGAATCTCTTACCGCCGAGCCATTTCTTCATGTTTGGAAACAAAAATAGTCACAGGGGGCTAAATCTGGAGAATATGCTGGATGGGGTAGCAGTTCGTAGCCCAATTTATGAAATTTTGCCATGCTGACTACACACGTGTGCACCCGTGCATTGTCCTGATGGAACAGCACTTTTTTTTCGCCAAATGCGGTCGTTTCTGCTTCAAATCAATATCGAATCTGTCCAAAAGCTCTGAATAATATTCGCCGGTGATCGTTTTACCCTTTTCAAGGTAATCGATGTGAATGATACCTTGTGCATCCCAAAAAACTGTGGCCATGACCTTGTTGGCCGACAGACCCACCTTGGCCTTCTTTGGTGCACGTTCACCCGGAGAAACCCACTGTCTTGATTGTTCTTTGGTCTCTGGTGTGGTGTGGTGGATCCATGTTTCGTCTACGGTAACGAAACGGCGCAAAAATTCGTTTGGATTGCGGTTGAACATCGCCAAACACTCCTTTGAAATGGTCACACGGTTGCGCTTATGGTCGTGTGTGAGCAATCGCGGCACCCATCGCGCGGAAAGCTTTTTCATGTCCAAATATTCATGTAAAATGTGATGTACCCGTTCAGTTGAGATGCCTACAGCCTCAGCTACCTCACGCACTTTCATTCTCCGATCATCCAATATCATTCCATGGATTTTGTCGACGATTTCTGGCATGACGACCTCTTTTGGGCGACCTGAACGTTCGGCATCACTTGTACTGGTACGACCACAACGGAACTCAGTAAACCATTTCTTAACCATTGAAATTGATGGTGCAGAGTCCCCATAATATTTATCAAGTCTTTCCTTGGTTTCGGTGATGGATTTTTTACGCAAAAAATAATGCTTAATTAGCACACGAAATTCACTTTTTTCCATTTTCGTTAAAATTCACGAGATCGTCTGCTTTCAATGCCTATAAAACGCAAACCAAAAAACGCAGCTTTCTCAAAATTTTACAGTCAGCTGTTAATCGATAACTGCTGACAGGAGCAGTGTTGTATTTAGAGCAGGTGCACGGACTTATCAAACGACCCTTAATTGAGGCTCTGAAGGTCAAAAACTTTTCTGCAAAAAGAGATATTTATATTTTAAACAAAGACAAAGTTCCGCAGCCACTACAAGCTAGACTATGTATCCCCGGGTAGACCTACATACTGGCCAGGAGACCCGAGAAAAATCCCAGACCTGATTGATTTTGCAATTACTAAACAAGTCCCCCGCAACATGGTCACCGCCGAAGCACTAGCAGATTTATCATCAGATCACTCACATGTTCTTCTAAATATGCTAAATCGCCCCCACATAGTCGACCCACCCTACAGACTCACAAATTGTAGAATAAACTGGCCAAGATATAAAAAGTTTGTCTGTTCACACATAGAACTAACGCCGGCATTATCTACTAAGGAGGATATAGACAAGTCAACGGACACTCTTGAAAATATTCTAGTTTCGGCTGCAAAGGCTTCAACCCCGCCAGTGACGTATGCAAAACCAAACTACATCAGAACTAACCGAGATATCGAGCGTCTGATATTAGATAAACGACACCTACGAAGGGAGTGGCAGTCCAATAGATCACCAACTACAAAACACATGCTTAAAATAGCCACACGCAGGCTTACCAAAGCTCTTAAACAAGAGGAAGAAAACAGCCTACGTTTATATATCGAGCAACTCTCTGCCACCAGCACTAAGCACCCTTTGTGGAGAGCTCACAGAAACCTAAAGACTCCAATAGCGTCAATTATGCCACTACGAAGTCCCTCTGGCACCTGGTTTCGCAGTGATGAGGAAAGAGCCAGTGCTTTCGCTGACCATTTACAAAATGTATTCCGACCAAATCCCGCTACCAACTCATTTATTCTCCCTCCTTTAATAGCAGCAAATTTAGAACCTCAAGAACCCATTGAATTCCGACCATGTGAATTAGCAAAGGTTATCGAAGAAGCCAAGAAAATCGCCTGGCTTTGACTTAATAACTCCGAAAATGCTCATTGAACTCCCAAAGTGTGCTATTATGCACATCTGCTTGTTGTTCAACGCAATCGCCACGCTTGGATACTTCCCTCAAAAATGGAAAAAGTCGACCATAGTAATGATTCCAAAGCCAGGAAAAGATAAAACGCAGCCATCATCATATAGACCGATAAGCTTACTAACTTGTCTCTCAAAGTTGTTTGAAAAAATGCTACTCCTGCGAATTAGCCCTCATCTTAAAATAAACAATACAATTCCAACACATCAATTTGGCTTCAGAGAAAAACATGGAACCATCGAACAGGTCAATCGAATCACGTCAGAGATTCGTACTGCTTTTGAACATCGAGAATATTGCACAGCTATTTTTCTAGACGTCGCGCAGGCATTTGACAGAGTGTGGCTGGATGGACTTCTGTTTAAAATAATCAAGCTGTTGCCCCAAAGCACACATAAGCTACTGAAGTCGTACCTATACAACAGAGTGTTTGCAATAAGATGCAATACAAGCACCTCACGTGATTGCGCAATCGAAGCTGGAGTGCCACAAGGCAGTGTTCTGGGTCCAATCCTATACACCCTGTATAAGGCGGAATTCCCCACAGACTACAATCTAACAACCACTACGTTCGCTGATGATACCGCGATACTCAGTCGCTCCAAATGCCCAACAAAAGCCACGGCACTCCTATCCCGACACTTAACATCTGTAGAACGATGGCTTGCCGACTGGAGAATTTCAATAAATGTACAAAAATGTAAGCAGGTTACCTTTACCTTAAACAAACAAACATGCCCACCACTGGTCCTGAATAACATATGCATTCCACAAGCCGACGAGGTAACATATCTGGGTGTTCATCTGGACAGGCGGCTCACTTGGCGCAAACATATAGAAGCGAAGACGATACATCTTAAACTTAAAGCAAGGAGCCTCCACTGGCTCATAAATGCTCGCTCTCCACTTAGTCTGCAGTTCAAAGCTCTTCTATATAACTCCGTCTTAAAACCTATCTGGACTTATGGCTCCGAGCTGTGGGGCAACGCATCCAGAAGTAACATAGACATTATCCAGCGAGCACAGTCAAGAATTCTGAGAACTATCACTGGAGCGCCGTGGTACCTTCGGAACGAAGACATACACAGAGACCTAAAAATCAAATTAGTAATCGAAGTACGTAATAACTGAGAAGAAAATGAAATACCAAGAAAAGCTGACCATCCATCCAAACCCCTCGCAAGAAAACTAATCCGAGTATGCCGGCTGCACCGCAACGACCTCCCAGCCCAGCAATAAACTTATTAGGGCATTAATCACAAACACTATCTAAGTGAAAGTTAACTAAGCTAGATTAAGATTTGAATACTTATTGTTAGTCTTTTAAAAGAAAGGAAAGATTCAATAAATAATTAAAAGAAAAAAAAAATCAGAGTAGGGAGTTATTTTCCTTTAAACTGATAGGTTAGCGAGTGTGCTAATCGGTTGTTGCGCAGATATCAAACAAACGAAAAGAGAAACAAGAGAAAACGAAAATCAAATCAACGTTTTCTGTGCTACGTTTGTAGATAGCAATAGAATATGCGGGGTGCGGGGTGACGAAATGCAAGCAGCGCCAATTGCAAGCGAAGTTGAAACAACGAAAATATGTGAGCCCAAAGGAAGGTTCGAGGTGAACGAACGCAACAACAAATGTATGTGTGTATATGCAAACCCTAATATGTACATACATATGTATGTAGTTTATGTATTCACAGATGTTCCAAGTTAGCGGTCAATTATAAATATATGCGCTAACCGAAGATCGGAAAGAGATAATTTGCATTTACACACACACTCAATTATTCAGTAAATATATAAGCCACCAATTTTATATTTTCACCTAAGATAAATATTGCCATTTTTGTTTATTATTATTTATTATCATGCGAATAATAATTGGTTAGTGAATACTAAACAATATAAAAGTGCACGATATCCAGGTATTGCAATAGCCCCTGTAGAAAAGTGTTACCAAGCTACAAGTGCGCGAATACATCCTTGTAAACGATCTGAAGTGCACGACAACTAGGTATTGCAATCGCCCCTAAATTTGCTACGGAAGTCTATAAAAATACAAGTGCGCAAAGACCACCCGAAACTAACAGTTCAAGTGTACGAAACTGGGTATTGCAATCGCCCCCACGGAAGTGCCACAAAGAACAGAACTACGAGTGCGCAAGTGTCAGTGAATTGACATTCGAACAAAAACCAGGATTCCAATAATCGCAGTGAGCCCTCTAGTGTCCGTCCGGAGAGGCACGCGCATCTTCTAGAAGAAAGGTGTAGGGAAGGTACCCTAGTCACCCAAATAGCTGCCAACCTTACCAGCGCGAGAACACGCCGAAATGTTACTACTGTAAGCTAAATTTTTAAAAAACATTATTTAGAAAAAAGCATTAATAATTCAAAGCAAAGTAAAGTAAACTCAAGGTTAAAAATATATGTTTGGTTATGCAGCCCGCAGCCAGCAGCAGCTCATCAGAAATTTGTTAGTTATCACTCTTGTACATTGCTCTGTGCAGCAATAGATTTTGCATTCCCCTTTGTGCTATGTTCCTCTCTCTCTCTCAATAGAGAGCGAGCACAGCTGTTAAATCTTTATTTTGCTCATTTGCCTTCTGCATAGCAAAGTTAGTTACGAATTAAGTGTTGATCACACCGGTAGTGCTGTGAGACACTTCTGATTTCAATCGGTTTGGTGCGGGCACTGCCGCCGTTTTTCTTTTGTAAATTAATACATGGCAAATATATTGAAGAAAGTATAAGTTAAATTGTTGACTTGATCGTTTTTTATTCGTTGGTACAGCACTTCTCCAAGTCAGTGAAAACGCTCACTGCCTAAACATTTGGTGACCTCGACGTGATTTTTTTTTTCGGTATCATTTCTTTATCGTGAACTCAAAAACAGTTAAAATAATATCGATGCACTTTTGTGTGTACATAAGTGGCTGTACCTTTTCGCCCCCGCTACTTTCATATACCGCAAGCATTCTCGCGTAGCGGCAGTTGCACCCGTCTCGCTTGCTCTCGTTTTATTTTCGGTTTCTTGCTTACGCACATAAGCATTCACGCGTAGCGGCAGTTTAACCCGTCTCGCTCGCAGTGCTTGCAAAACTGTTAACAAGTCTGAGTTTTCTTTGAATTTTATATTTTTTTTGTTGTGCCTAAAATGCAAAACAACGACACAGTCAGTCTGCCAGCTGATAGAATAAAATTTTTAAAGCGCAAAGCAAAGTCCATATTTGACGACGCTAAAAAAATTGCTGCAGGTTTAACCACCGAATCGGCCATTTCCCTTAATGATGATGGTCTGCATTTAAAGCTGGATTTAATAAACCAAACAGAGGCTTCGTTCACCTTGACTCATGATTCCCTGGCGGAAATGGACCTCGATGAAATGGGAAGTGAGTTGCGTGACCAGTTCAAGGACATTGTCTTTGAAATGCGGTATGTTGTACAAACGGAACTCAGTAGACGCAAAGTGCCAGAGATTTCATGTTCAACTATGCGTCAAGATCCCGGAACTGAGTTGCCTTCTGGTTCTCCATTTCGACGACCGAATGTGCCCGACCTGAAGCTACCAACCTTTACTGGAAATTATACCGAATACACAGATTTTATGTCGATGTTTTCCACTGTCATCGATAAAAACCCAATACTGGCTGACATGGAGAAGCTTCAACACCTCAAGTCTTGCCTAAGAGGTCCAGCTTTGGATGCCGTTGGTGCTTTAGAGGTCACTGATGTAAATTACCCGGTTGCTCTGGAGTTGTTGGATAAGCGCTACAACAATAAGCGGCTTATTTTCGAGGCCCACATTTCGGCGATCATGAACTTACCAAAGGTAGACGGTTCATCTTCTGGAAAGCTGCGTGAACTGTCCGACCAAATTAATTTGCGTTTACGGGCACTTCACAGCATCAGTACCCCTGTGGAAATATCCGAGTGTATTCTCGTTTAATGTCTTCTCCAAAAGTTCGACCGTGAAACCCAGCTATTATGGGAGGATGCTGCTTCCACTGAAAGGCTACCCGTCTGTAGTGAGTTTGTTAAATTTCTGGATACAAGATGCCAGAAATTTGAAAACATCGAACGTACCAATGCTGTACTTCGAATCATGCCACAGGTTGTAAAACCTAGGAAAGCCAACAACTCTAGAAATTCATTTGTCGCTACTTCCCCTGCCACTTGCTGCCCTGTCTGCAATGCTGTAGACCACATCATTTTTGATTGCCCACAATTCAGAAGACTGTCGCCCCAAGATCGCTTACAGGAAGCAAAAAGGTTGGCTTTATGCCAAAACTGCCTTAAAGGTGGACATCACCTACGACATTGTAATGCTGATCGCTGTTGCATTTGTGGAAGTAAGCACAACAAATTGCTACATTTTGGCTCAAGGCCTTCGTCATCTCGCTCCCAGCTTGCTCAACCTCAGCTAGCTTCTGGTACTCATTCCAATGGATTGCAAGTAGGTGCACAAGGATCATCACCTGGTCAATCTTCTTCCTTAGTGGCTCAAAATCTCGGAGCAGACTTTGTGTTGTTGGCCACTGCCGTCATCAATATTCAAAATAAATCAGGATCTTGGGTTCCTTGCCGAGCCGTGCTTGACTCCGGCTCGCAACTACACATAATCACCTCTCGTCTGGCACACACTTTGCAATTGACCAAGTACAAGTCTACAGCTACCGTGTCTGGAATTGGTGATGCCAGATTTAGCTCAGATGGATGTATGGTAAACATTAATCTCAAATCTCAAACTTCAGAGTTCGTTGCCAATATCGCAGCTCTGGTAGCGCCTAATATCACGGACAACCAGCCCAACCTAACTATAAACTCTGAAGACTGGAAAATACCAGCTAATCTTCGTTTGGCCGATCCCCAATTCTTCAAGCCCCAAAAAATTGACTTGCTGATAGGCGCTAGTCTATTCTTTGATCTGCTGTGTGTAGGCCAAATAAAATTGGCCGATGGGCTTCCCATTCTCCAAAAAACTCGTTTTGGATGGATTGTCACTGGTGGTAGCTCCAACCCCAACAAGGCTTCATCATTGACTGTTAAAGGAAATGGGCCTCAAATCCCTGATGATGACATCCGTCTGGAGGAACTGGTGCGCAAATTTTGGGAGATAGAAACCACTGCTGAATCCGTCTCTAAGCGCACAAAGGAAGAACTCGACTGCGAGGCCCACTTCAAGTCTACATTTTCTAGGCTTCCATCTGGAGAATATTCAGTCCGACTTCCTGCAAAGCATAGCCCGGAAATATTGGGAGATTCCTATCAACAAGCCTATCGCCGTTTTTTAAATCTGGAAAACAAACTTGAACGCAATCGTCAGCTCAAAGAGAAGTATTCAGCCTTTATTCATGAGTACTTATCTTTAAATCACATGTCTCTGGTACCATTTAACTCCCGGAAACTATGCAAATTTTATTTGCCGCATCACTGCGTTTTAAAGGAAGACAGCACAACAACTAAGCTACGTGTTGTCTTTGATGGCTCTGCCAAAACTTCTTCAGGATACTCATTGAACGAAATACTCATGGCAGGCCCCACTTTGCAGCCCAAACTGTTTCACACTTTGTTACAGTTTCGAACCTTCCCTGTTGCTTTAACTGGTGACATCTGTAAGATGTACCGATGTGTCCGGGTCAAGGAACCGGACAGCTATTTACAATGCATTTTGTGGCGTGACACACCGCAGGAAAAGGTACAAGTATTTAAGCTTGATACCGTCACCTACGGAACAAAGCCAGCTTCATTTCTATCTGTCCGAGCCATGCAACAGCTAGCAGAAGACGAAAAATCATCGTTTCCAATTGGCGCTAAAGTTCTTCTACGAGATTTTTATGTCGATGACCTCATCACAGGCGGTAACTCAACAAAAGAAGTCTTGGAGATCATGCGACAGACCATTGGACTACTGGATAAAGGTCATTTTAATTTAGGAAATTTAATTCTAAAATTTGATGATGGCAGCGACATAACCAAAACTCTTGGTATCGCCTGGGATTCAATCTCGGATATTCTACTATTCTCCACATCGCCCATGAAAGAAGTTTCAAAACCCAGCAAGCGCTCTGTCTTGTCTACAATTGCTCGCTTTTACGATCCTCTTGGTCTTATCTGCCCCGTTATAACGAAGGCCAAAATCCTGCTGCAGCAAATCTGGAGAGAAAAACTTGACTGGGAAGAAAGTTCACCTTCGGCGCTTCATTCTGCTTGGCTAAATTTGTCTGCTGATATCTGCCTCACCCAGAAGTTGCAGTTTCCTCGTCTCGCACTGGTACCCAATAGCGTTGTCGAAATCCATGGATTCAGTGATGCCAGCATTGATGCATATGGAGGATGCATCTACATTGTCTCCATGTCTCAAGGTCAACGAGTAGCCCATCTTTTCTGCGCTAAATCTCGTGTTGCCCCATTGAAGACCCTCACGGTTCCCAAATTGGAATTATGCGCTGCAGTATTACTGGCTCAACTGATGCGGGAAGTTCTGCAGCTTGGTTTATTTTCATGCCCTGTTTATTGCTGGTCAGATTCTGCTGTGGTGCTGTCCTGGATTCGAGATGAGTCGTCACGCTTTCAAATTTTTATTTCTCATCGCATCTCTTTAATCCAGGAGCTATCAAATGGCATAGAATGGCATTATGTTCCCACAGCCTGCAATCCAGCGGACATACTTTCCAGAGGGGCACTTCCTAGTGAGCTGATCGAGTCAAATCTTTGGTCTCATGGTCCTGACTATCTTCAAGAAGACAAATCGCACTGGCCAGAATCTTGTCTCGCTCCAAAGGTTCTCCCTGAGCTAAGGAAAAAGGCCCTCATCGCTCTCAAGGCCCCTGTCGACATCGACACCCCAACCAGTTGTAAATTTGTCAACTCCTGGCAAAAATTGAAGCACGTTTTTGGATACATCTTCAAATTTCGTTATCGTATCAGGCACCCCGGCCTGTCTGTCAATCATCTCACCGGAGGCATGAAACTTATTATTCGCTCCATTCAGATGGCACACCTTACTGAGGACTATAATGCACTGCTCAACAGTCGTCAAGTAAAATTATCGAGCTCAATTGCATCTCTCGCACCCATCATTGACAACTCTGGACTCATGCGAGTTGGTGGCAGACTGAGGCACTCGTCGTTGGACTATGACGCACAGCATCCATTAATATTGCCACGTCAGCACCCAGTCACTCGGGCCATCATACTTGATTATCATCGTCGCAATCTGCACTCTGGACCTCGCGCACTACTCGCTTCTATTCGACTGCAGTTCTGGCCCATTGGCGGTCGCAAAACAACTGCAAGTGCAGTCAGCAAATGCATCATATGTTTTCGAGCCAAGCCACATATAGCTGGTCACATTATGGGTGATCTTCCTGAGGACCGCGTAACAGCTTCACACTCCTTCAAGGTCACTGGTCTGGACTTTTGCGGCCCATTTTATTACAAAAATCCTGTTCGGAACAAAGCACCCATTAAGTGCTATATCTGCATCTTTATCTGCTTTTCTACAAAGGCTGTCCACCTTGAGCTGGTGCAGGATCTCTCCACTTCTGCATTTCTTAATGCATTGCGTCGATTTATACTGACTCGTGGAAAGCCTGCACGCATATGGTCGGACAACGCCACCAATTTTGTCGGCGCTCGGAATGAGCTGCAGGATCTTAAGCGTTTGTTCCTGAACACATCACATCAAACTGCAATACACGAATTCTGCTTGACTGATAGCATTGAATGGCGGTTCATCCCTCCTCGCTCGCCGCATTTTGGAGGCCTCTGGGAGGCGGCTGTAAAAACAGCAAAGCATCACTTTTACCGAGCTGTTGGACCTGCCGTTTTGCCCGCTGATGACCTGCGCACGCTCATTTGCCACATTGAGGCAATAATTAATTCAAGACCTTTAGTTCCTCTTTCAGAACACCCTGGCGACCTTGAAGTACTAACGCCAGCGCACTTCTTAGGCACGGCCCCCCTTGCCTTGTTTGCTGAGCCTGATCTAACAAAACTAAATCTCAACCGTTTGGATCGCTGGCAGCGAATCACCTACTACCAGCAAATATTCTGGAGCCGGTGGAGACGTGAATATCTAACGCTTCTTCAGCAACGTTCCAAATGGCGAGCACAGAAGGCAGACATTCAAATCAATGATGACGTGTTAGTAAAAGACGAAAACCTGCCACCCCTCAAATGGCCACTAGCTCGAGTAGTCAATCTGATCCCTGGACCCGATAGCGTCGCACGAGTTGCTGTTCTCAAAACTGCCACAGGAATCTTCAATAGGGCAGTCGCTAAACTCTGCGTTCTACCCAAACAGGATGATGTTGTCAGCCCGTGTCCTCCAACGGGGGGAGGATGTTTGGTTATGCAGCCCGCAGCCAGCAGCAGCTCATCAGAAATTTGTTAGTTATCACTCTTGTACATTGCTCTGTGCAGCAATAGATTTTGCATTCCCCTTTGTGCTATGTTCCTCTCTCTCTCTCAATAGAGAGCGAGCACAGCTGTTAAATCTTTATTTTGCTCATTTGCCTTCTGCATAGCAAAGTTAGTTACGAATTAAGTGTTGATCACACCGGTACTGCTGTGAGACACTTCTGATTTCAATCGGTTTGGTGCGGGCACTGCCGCCGTTTTTCTTTTGTAAATTAATACATGGCAAATATATTGAAGAAAGTATAAGTTAAATTGTTGACTTGATCGTTTTTTATTCGTTGGTACAGCACTTCTCCAAGTCAGTGAAAACGCTCACTGCCTAAACAATATATCTGAATAAGATTTAAAAATTCTCTCTCAAAAATCAAAAATTAGTTAGATACCTAAGACTCAAAAACCTAACTAAAATAAATAAGAAAAGCAACAGTCGCGCGGCACGCGACAGCGGGATACCCTTCGACCTATGTTCCTATGTATGTACAAATATACATATACACATTCTTTAACATTATTCCCAACAGATGGCGCTCGCCCGCCTTTCTTGTTAGCTGACACAAGCACTTGGTTTTATGCTCATACTTTCTTAAATAACTTCTGTGTTTATTGTCCGATCGGATTGCAACTTAGAGGATACGTAGATATATATTAAGCTTAGTATGTGTTAAAGTCAAAAAGTTGTATCTTTTACACAGCGCTTAAAAATTGAGTTCAAAAATTAAATTATTGATTTCCGGGGGCGGTGGGCGTGGCACCAAACAATTCGAATAAACTTGATCTGCGCCAGATACACAGAAACCTTCATGCCAAATTTGGTGTCTCTAGCTTTTATAATAGCTGAGATCTGTGTGTTCATCTGGTCAGTGATCCTGAGCAAGAATATATATACTTTATGGGGTCTGCCACGCCTCCTTCTGCCTGTTACATACATTTGCACAAAGTTAGTATACCCTTTTTTGACCATTTTCAATGGTCGAAGGGTATAAAAAGGGGTCTTATCAAATCATAGATCTGCAAATTTTTCAATTATTGCTTTATCAATTCTTGAATTTCCCTGAAACGAACCTTTATATTTGAACTCTTTCTCCTTTCCCAAAAGCTCAAAATCCCTTTTACCTCTTTTTACCCTATAATATAATATAAAAATAGAAAAAGCCACAGTCGCGCTGCACGCGACAGTGGGATACCCTTCGACATACGTTCCTATGTATGTACACATATGCATATGCATATGCTTTTAAATTATTGCCGACAGATGGCGCTCGCGCTTTGCGCTCGCCCGCCTCCCTTGTTAGCTGATACAAGCACTTGGTTTTATGCACATACTTTCTTAAATAACTTCTGTGTTTATTGTCCGATCGGATTGAAATTTGGATTGTACGTAGATATTTCACTCAGCTTAGTATATGTTAAAGTCAGAAAGTTGTATCTTTTATACAGCGCTTACAAATTAAGTTTAAAAACTAAATTCTTGATTTGCGGGGGCGGTGGGCGTGGCACCTAACATTTGAAATAAACTTGATCAGCTTATAGTACACAGGAGTCTTTCTGCCAAATTTGGTAACTCTAGCTTTTATAATAGCTGAGATCTGTGCGTTCACACAGACAGACGGACAGACGGACAGACGGACAGACAGACAGACATGGCTCAATCGACTCGGCTAGTGATCCTGAGCAAGAATATATATACTTTATGGGGTCTCCGACGCCTCCTTCTGCCTGTTACATACATTTGCACAAAGTTAGTATACCCTTTTTTGACCATTTTCAATGGTCGAAGGGTATAAAAATTTGGAAAAAATATTTAAAGCCCCCTTCACCCAACAACATGCCAGACGACGAACTGTTAGCCAAATTAGGAGCCCTTAGTGGTCCCTCAACCTCTTCATCCTCTCCGGCTATGCAAGCCAGACTCGTTACCCAAAAAGATGTAGAAAAGGTAGTAAACGAACTGCTATGTAATAATTTAATACAGATGCTCAAGGAAGTTCTAAATCCTAATAAAGATTTTGCCGGCTTACAAGACCAAAGCATTAGGCAAGAATTCTAAAACAAACTAGACGACTTAGACAAACTTCCGGACATAGTTCGCATCCTTAGAGATTTCTCATCAAAAAGCGAATTCAACTCATGGAAAAAAATAGAAAAAACCACAGTCGCGCTGCACGCGACAGTGGGATACCCTTCGACCTATGTTCCGGTGTAGTTTAATTTGTTAAATTCACACACATATACAAATGAGCATGCTTTTAAATTATTGCCGACAGATGGCGCTCGCGCTTTGCGCTCGCCTGCCTCCCTTGTTAGCTGAAACAAGCACTTCGTTTTATGCACATACTTTCATAAATAACTTCTGTGTTTATTGTCCGATCGGATTGCAATTTCGAGAATACGTAGATATTTTAATGAGCTTAGTATATGTTGAAGTCAGAAAGTTGTATCTTTTATACAGCGCTTACAAATTAAGTTCAAAAACTAAATTATTGATTTGCGGGGGCGGTAGGCGTGGCACCTAACATTTGAAATAAACTTGATCAGCTTATAGTACACAGGAGTCTTTCTGCCAAATTTGGTAACTCTAGCTTTTATAATAGCTGAGATCTGTGCGTTCACACAGACAGACGGACAGACGGACAGTCGGACAGACGGACAGACTGACAGACAGACAGACATGGCTCAATCGACTCGGCTTGTGATCCTGAGCAAGAATATATATACTTTATGGGGTCTCCGACGCCTCCTTCTGCCTGTTACATACATTTGCACAAAGTTAGTATACCCTTTTTTGACCATTTTGAATGGTCGAAGGGTATAAAAAGCGTAGAGAGAGTGTTAAAATTATACGAAAACCAGATCGGCTCCCCAAAATACTACGGGATCTTACTGGCTATTCGGAACAAAATAGAAGGCGAAGCAGACGTAGTTCTGGAATCATATAATACGCCCCTTGACTGGAAAGCAATTTCCAAATGCTTAACATCAAATTATGCAGATAGACGGGATCTAAAAACCTTGGAATACCAGCTGTATTCACTCTCATAAAGAAATCTATCAGTTAGGAATTCTACCAAACTGTATACCACCAACTTTCCTTGATCCTTAATCAGATAGGCAGCCTCGATGCTTCACAAGAAACTATCCAAACCTTAACAGCCCTTTATAGAGACAAGGCTCTAGACACATTCGTTAGGGGATTAAGCGGCAACCTATCCCAACTTTTAGCCATCAAGGAACCATACGATCTAGGACACGCACTCCATCTGTGCAGTCTTCTAGAAAACCAAAAGATCAGAAACTACCAGACCCCAAGGAATCTTATTTCGGGACGACAACCCCCACTCCCACCGCGGCAAAATTTTCCCCAGGGAAGACCCGCAGTAGCCAGGCAACATTTCCAACCAAATCTATACTACCAACCAAACCCCCAGGTACCGGCACCGTTTCAAGGAAACCCTATACCGCGCTTCCAACAATCCCCAATGGTGGCACAATACTTCAACCCCCAGGGACAAAACGGCTCACCACCACCCCCTCGTCCGCAACCCAAGCCAGTACCAATGGAGGTAGATCCGTCAATTCGTTCACGCAATGTGAACTATATGAACAGGCCAAATTTCGAAGTAGCAGGGAAAAGACCATTAAGCATGAGGACAGTCAAAAATCCCAACAAGATGCAAAGGCAATTTAATATTCAGACAGAAACAGATACAGAACTACAACTAAACGCGGACGCAGACGAACAAGCTTATTACGAGGCTGCACAAACGGCAGACCTCGACGAGTTGCAGGGAGAAGCGACCTGGCAACCGGACGATGACCCAAATGACATGATAGACACAGCGGAGCTACATTTTTTAGAGTAAACCGTTCCTCCTTACCATACTTTAAGGTAACAACGGGGGATGGTAAAACGCTAAAATTTTTGATAGACACCGGGTCCAACCAAAATTACATCCAGGCAGGACTGGTCAAAAACCCAAAACAAAATAAGAAACCATTTTTTGCTAATTCAGTAGGCGGAAATATTGAAATCACTCACCATACTATCTTGGATTTGTTTAACTTAAAAGACAAACCGTTGAAATTCTTTTTACTTCCCTCCCTGAAAACATTCCATGACATATTAGGGAATGATACACTAAAGAATATGGGAGCCATAATAGATGTTAAAAATTACAGCTTGACCCTAGAAAACGGATATAGGATAAAAATTCATCAATTAACGGCTCAAGCCGTAAATTCAATAGGAGTACATTCAGACCACATGACAGAAACGCAAAAAGAAATATTAGGACAGCTTGTCAGACAGCATAGCGACTTATTCGCAGACCCAGACACTAAACTTACTTACTTACTACTGAGGTAGTAGGAGAGATAAGAACCACGTCAGATACCCCAGTGTACGGCAAACACTACCCATACCCAGCGTCTCTTAGAAAAGAGGTAGAAAGGCAGATAGAAGAAATGCTCATTGATGGCATTATTAGACCTTCACGGTCGCCGTACAACGCCCCAGTATGGGTCGTACCGAAAAAGTCCGGTCCGTCCGAACAGAAAAAATTCCGACTAGTAATTGATTATAGGAAAATCAATAAAGTCACCGTGTCCGACAGGTATCCCATACCTGAAATAGGGGGAATAATAGCCCAGTTGGTAAAAAATAAATACTTTCCGTGCTAGATTTAAAAAGCGGCTTCAATCAGATACGACTGAAGGAAACAGATATAGAAAAAACGGCATTTTCGGTGGACGGCGGTAAATATGAATTCACCAGATTACCGTTCGGCCTCAAAAACTCACCTTCCATCTTTCAAAGGGCGCTCGACGACATACTTAGAGAACATAGGAATAAGATTTGTTATGTGTATATAGATGACATAATTGTTTTTAGCAAAACAGAAGCCGAACATGCCGAAAGTTTGGCAAAAGTGTTCACGACATTACAGAATGGAAACATGCGAGTCCAGATTGAGAAGTGCCACTTTTTTAAGACCGAAGTCGATTTTCTGGGTTTTACAATTTCCGCAGAGGGAGTAAAAACAAACCCATCAAAAATCGAGGCAATTACTAAATTTCCAATTCCAAAAACACTTAGAGAACTCCGCTCCTTTATAGGCATGACTAGTTACTACAGAAGATTTATTAGAGACTACGCAAAAATAGCAAAACCACTAATCTCACTATTGAGAGGAGAATGTGGCCGTGTTTCAAAATATACCTCAAATAAGACAGCGATAGAACTAGATAAAGAAGCACGCGAAGCCTATAATAAACTCAGAAACACTCTAATATCTAGAGATGTCATGCTGAGTTACCCAAACTTTGGCAAAGAGTTCCAACTTACAACAGATGCATCGGATTACTCGATAGGTGCAGTACTAGAACAAGACCATAGGCCCATAGTATTCATTTCACGCACGCTATCTAAAACTGAAGAAGCTTATGCTACCAACGAAAAAGAGATGTTAGCCATTGTATGGGCCCTTAAAAGTCTAAGACACTATTTGTACGGATATTCGAATGTCGTGATCTACTCAGATCAACAACCTTTAACCTTTTCGAACAGTGCACAAAACAATAACCCAAAGTTATAACGCTGAAAAGACTTTATGGGCGAATACAACCACGAACTAAGGTATAAGCCCGGCGTTAATACAGTTAATACAAATCCTCAAACAAAGACTCGACCCAAGACTCCTTAACGGAATATTCACCTCTGAAAATATCATGGGAAAAATTCAAAACATCTACCCATCCCACTTCAGCTCATATAAGGTTAGATTCACCCAAAGCAAAGTTGACGATGTGACCACAGAAAATGAGCAAAACGAAATCATAGCTTTCGAACATAAAAGGGCTCACAGAAACACAAAATAAAACAAGGCCCAGATAATTAAGAATTACTTTTTCCCACAATTACAAAAGAAGGTAAACGCAATAGCCAAAAACTGTCTAACCTGTAGGGAATCCAAGTACGACAGACATCCCCCAAAACAGAAATCCAAGCCACACCTATCCCGAAATACCCAGGAGAACTAATCCACATTGATATCTATATAACAGAAAACAATAGCATCCTGACAGGTCTCGACAAATTTTCCAAATACGCACAGGTAAAAATTTTAAATTCTACAGCGTCCGAAGACATTAGAGACCCACTAAGAGAGATGTTAATAGCATTTGGTATGTCGAGGTAACGAACGATCACTAAATTCTACAGCCATTAGATTCATGATAGAAGATCAACTAGGTATTTCAATTTTTACAACACCTCCATACGCTTCCACAAGTAACGGACAAGTAGAACGCTTCCACTCGACTCTGACAGAAATTGTAAGATGCTTCAAGACAGAGGACAGAGACTCAACCTTCTCAGACCAGCTTTTCAAAGCAGTACAAGAGTATAACAACTCTATTCATTCGGTTACGAAGGAAAAACCGATCGATACATTCTTCAGAAGCAACATATCGGACAACCCAGAAGCAATCCAAGTAATAAGGCAGGAAATTAAAGATAGAATAAAAAATACAAACGCTACAGTCAGGTGCTGACTGTATAAGGCCATGGATTATCTTAGTATACCATAAAAAACTTTGTAAACAACAGAATAGAATCGCCGATCGAATTTTCCACCGATTATCAAAAATAATCAGTACCTAGGGAACACCAAGGGGAGGCTACTGCAAATGTAATGGGGCTAGTTGTTCTTAAAAAGTTAAAGTTTGGTGACCTACGAGTCGACTTGAGATGTTCTGCTCAACTTAAATGTTCCCCAAATTAATAAATTGGTAATTATTAATTATGTGCCCTCAGCTCCGATTTTTTTAAAATTTTTTTTACAGGTAGGGCTATATTTATGATGAATTTAGGTGACAGACAGAACTCTCGGACTCTTCTAGTTTTTTTTTAATTGAATTTAGAAAATAATTTAAAAAAAAATTTAAAAAAAATCGGAGCTGAGGGCACATAATTAATAATTACCCTAAAAGAAAAGTTACATTCAATCGGGCTCTTTTAGTTTATTAGAATAAAATAAATAAACAAAATAAAATAAAAAATAATTAATAATTGAAAATTCCCACCCGCCTCAAACCGGGAGTTGAACACACGCAGTCTCTCCCACAGTCTTTTTAATTTTCCGTCCGCCGTCTAACCAATCGGCCATTGCCTCACTCATTGGCCTATCGGCAAAGCTGCAAGCTGGTCTGTTACCATACAATGCAAAAAAAAAGTTTGAAATGCTGTGTGTCTGACGCTAGATTCGAACCTCGGTATGCTTGTGTAAATTAGGTCTGCTTAAGTATATATGTTCAAAGTGAGTTTAATTAGTATCATATCTCACTTATTAATAGTCCGATGTAAATGAAATTTTCACAAAACGCCCGTGGCAAGGTATTTGTCATGTAATATATACAACTTTGGTTGTTGAGCTAATATTGTAGTTGTTAAATAGTTATTACTGATTTACAGAGGCGGAAAGGGGCGTGTCCAAATTTTACAAAAACTTTGAGACACTGCAATATATATGTATGTTGTCGCAAAATTTGATGACTCTAGTTCTTATAGTTTCTGAGATCCAGGTGTTCATACAGACAGACAGACGGACAGACGGACAGACAAACATGGCTCAATCGACTCGGCTACTGATACTGATTCAGAATATATATAGTTTATGGGGCCGGAGATGTCTCCTTCTGCCTGTTACGCACATTTCCGTTCCGACAAACACAATAGACCATGAATTTTTTTAAAATCCATGGCCTAAAAAATAAATATAAAATAATAATAAAATAAAATACAATTAAAAAAAAAAACGCACTTGAAACCAAGAAAATGTAAGTGAGTTGATCGATAAGAACGTTTACTTTGAATAAATAATAAAGTGAAGTTTAAACATTTTATCAGCGCAACCAATCTCTTATAATTTGCAGTATAATTGTTTTGTGTTTGTTATCTGAGTCTCTGGCCAGCAGCGTGTCAACCCCAACCCAGTCATACACTGCAATAGTTTGCATTTCCACAGCAAATGTTGAGTGATAGCTAATGAGCGATAGTGACAGTGATTTACAAGGCGAATTGAGCGACTCTAGGTGCGACAGTGACGATAGTGTTTTTTTAGACCTACTTAGTGAAGCAAAAACCAACATGAACACAGAACAGCTGCGCGCAGTGCTAGACAGTGCTGTTACTGCTGCTCTGCAGGCACAGGCAGAAGCATACGATAGAAGAGAACAAACTTTGAGAGGCGAATTTAAAAGCCAGATCGATGACCTTGCGGGTCGCCTAAAAGGCACGCACCTCGCCTTACCAATAGTTGAGGTCTACAAAGACGTAGAAATCAGAGATGACATAATTTGCAATGAGCCATTAGATGCGGTAAAGTGCCTAGTTGAGTTCAGCGGCGTACAGGAACTTTATGTGTCATGGCGGCAGGCAGCTAAGGCCGCATATAAGGTATTCGCAAGATACAATGGTAGCTCTAGACACTACCAAGCAGTCTTGATAATAAGAAGTAAGATACGAGGTGCCGCCGACGCAGTACTCGCGTCTTTTAACACGCCTCTGAATGTAGAAGCCATACTGAGCAGACTAGATTTCACGTATAGCGATAAAAGGCCAATCCATGTGATTGAGCAAGAATTAGGCACGCTCAGGCAAGGAGGCATGTCAATCCTACAGTACTAAGATGAGGTAGAAAAAAAGTTGACCTTGTTAACAAACAAAGCCAACATGTCCTATGACAGCACCTTCGCCCTAGGGTTGTGCGAAAAATTCAGAGGTGACGCTTTGAGAGTGTTCATCTCTGGCCTGAAGCGAAACTTGACAGACGTTCTGTTCGCAGCACACCCTCCTGATTTGCCTACAGCCTTGGTGTTGGCACAGGAGATAGAAGCCAACCACGACAGGTACAACTTTGCGTCGAATTATGCTAGGGGCCAAGAGGAAAAGGCCCAGAAAGGGGATCAGCGGAACCACAATAGACAGCACAAAGACGTTGACAATAGGTCGAACGCACAGAATCACGCAAAAGCCCCGCAGTTCAAGCAGCGAGCGCAGAGACAAGCAGGTCAGTCACAAGGAAAAAACGGCGATTCCTCCGAACCTATGGAAGTAGACCCGTCGTCTTCTAGGTTCCGCCAGCCCACGGCATATAAGAAACATGGTGGCTCCGGTAGGAGCGGCTATAATGACAGGCAGGTTGCGAAGCGAACAGCATCCGAGCGTTCTGATCGCACAGACGGACCGAGGCGACAGCGACTTGACCATATCGCCGCGGACAGCAATGCGCCACAGGCTGACTACAACGAGACAGCCACTGAGGCAGCAAATGAGGTTGATAGCGAGAACGACCCCGACTATGAAAGTGATGCGGTCAATTTTTTAGGGGAAAGTCCCTTCTACCCTTCATTCGGCGAACAGTAGCGGGGATAAGCAGCGGTTTTTAATCGACACGGGGGCTTCTAAAAATTATATTAGGCCTTTTGATAAGCTAAAAGGCGTCCCAGTCGATTCCCCATTCTCCGTACATTCAATTCACGGCTCAAATAAGATAACAAAAAAATATTTGTTGCCGATTTTTGGTATAACCACCCCTTTTTTTCTGCTAAACAGTCTCACGACATTTGATGGGATCATTGGTCTAGACCTGCTTACGCAAGCGGGAGCCGTTCTATCACTAAAAAATAACAAAATTGTCATTGGTTCAGAATCCGAAGCGATTAAATACCACGAATGCACCAATGTCAATCTAACTAAAGTGGTTGATATTGACGCGCCAGAGCATGTCAAAAAAGACTTCCTAAAGATTCTCCGTAACAGGAATAAGGCTTTCGCAGACCCCGATGAGGCTCTGCCATACAACACTTCGGTCGTCGCAACAATACGAACGGAGGACAATGAGCCAGTTTATTCCAAGTTATACCCGTACCCAATGGGTGTGGCAGATTTTGTTGATTCCGAGGTAAAAAGCCTCCTGAAAGACAAAATTATACAGAAGTCGAAGTCTCCCTACAATAACCCGATATGGGTTGTTGACAAAAAGGGAATTGACAAAGAGGGCAATAGAAAAAAACGTATGGTGATAGATTTTCGGAAGCTAAATTCGAAAACAATAGCCGACAAGTACCCCATGCGAAACATATCTATGATACTGGCAAACCTGGGGCAGGCAAAATACTTCACGACACTAGATCTGAAGTCAGGCTACCACCAAATAACTTTGGCAGAGCGCGACCGCGAAAAGACTTCCTTCTCGGTAAACGGAGGGAAGTACGAATTCTATAGGCTCCCATTCGGTTTAAAAAATGCGGGAAGCATTTTTCAAAGGGCCATCGACGACGTACTCAGAGAGCAAGTCGGCAAAACTTGTTACGTGTACGTCGATGACGTCATAATTTTTTCAAAATCTGAAAGCGACCATATCAAGCATGTCGACTGGGTTTTGAAAAAACTCTATGAGGCCAACATGAGGATCGCCAAAGAAAAATCGCAGTTTTTCAAAACTAGCGTAGAGTACCTCGGTTTTGTCGTAACAGACAAAGGCGCTAAGACAGACCCAGAAAAGGTTAAAGCGATCCAGCATTACCCTGAGCCCAAGACGCTCTTTGAGGTTAGGTCTTTCTTAGGACTGGCTAGCTACTATAGGTGCTTTATAAAAGACTTCGCAGCAATCGCGAAGCCCGTATCCGATATCCTAAAGGGAGAAAACGGGACCATAAGCAAGTATAGGTCAAAAAAGATTCAAATATCCTTCAATGAGTCTCAACGCCACGCGTTTGAGAAACTCAGAAATGTCCTAGCGTCAGAAGACGTGCTACTGATGTACCCAGATTTCAGAAAAGCTTTCGATCTGACAACCGATGCCTCAGCATTCGGTATTGGAGCTGTTCTGTCCCAGAACGGCCGCCCAATCACAATGATTTCCAGAACGCTAAAAGACAGGAAAATAAACTACGCTACCAACGAGCGCGAACTTTTAGCAATTGTATGGGCCTTGGGAAAACTCCGTCAGTACATCTACGGAGCCAAAGAAGTAAACATCTTCACTGACCACCAGCCGCTCACCTTCGCGGTGTCGGAAGGCAACCCGAATGCAAAAATTAAGCGTTCTTCTACAAACCAGGCAAAGAGAACCATGTTGCCGACGCACTGTCTCGACAGAAGGTTAACGCCCTTGATAGTAATGCCCCCGAGTCTGACGTAGCTACAATGCATAGTGAGACGTCGCTCACCTACACCATCGAGACAACTGACAAACCAGTCAACTGTTTCAGGAACCAAATCATCCTCGAAGAGGCTCGGTTCCCCTTGAAAAGAAAGTTTATCATCTTTGGCACAAAGCATCGCCACATTATAAATTTCACAGACAGAGCGTCCCTCCTCAGTGACATAAAGACTATAGTAAACTCTTCGGTTGTAAACGCGATCCATTGCGATTTTCATACCTTGGCCCAGATTCAAGACGACTTAGTCAGGTGTTTCCCTGCAACAAAATTTCAGCACTGCAAGAAATTTGTTACGGACGTCTTCGACACAAACGAGAGAAGAGACATTATGACCGAAGAGCATAACCGCGCGCACAGGGCAGCACAGGAAAATATAAAACAAGTTATGATTGATTATTATTTCCCCAAAATGACAAACCTCGCGACCGAGGTTTCGTTAAACTGCAGGGTCTGTCGCAAAGCGAAATACGACAGGCACCCAGTAAAGCAAGCGCTCGGCCAAACGCCAGTCCCTTCGTGCACAGGAGAAATGTTACATGTTGACATATTCTCCACTGACAAGAAATTTTTTCTCACATGCGTCGACAAGTTTTCCAAATTCGCGGTGGTACAACCCATCCCGTGACGCACAATTGAGTACATTAAAGCCCCTGTTATTCAACTAGTGAACAATGTCCCCACGCAAAGCAAATATATTGTGACAACGAGCCTTCGCTGAATTCCGAGACAATAAGGTCCCTTCTATCGAATAACTTCGGAATCACAGTAGCCAATGCACCGCCTCTCCACAGCACCTCAAATGGTCAAGTCGAGAGATTTCATAGTACACTGTTAGAGATAGCGAGGTGCTCGAAACTGGAAAAAGGTATAAGTGATACCACCAGCCTTATACTGCAAGCTACCATTCAGTATAACAAGTCCATTCATTCTGTCACCAACGAGAAACCGATGGACGTTGTATTTGCCCCACCGTCCGGGACCCACCAGAAAGTTAGAAACAGGGTGCAAGAGGCACAGACCTCCAAAACAATAGAGTCAACAAAAATAGGCAAAACAGAATATTTAAAGTAGGCGAACGTGTCCTAGTAAAAACAAACAGACGCCTGGGAAACAAGTTGACCCCCTTATACGTCGAAGAAAAAGTAGAAGCGGACATGGGGACGGCAGTCCTTATTAGAGGAAGGGTGGTCCACAAGGACAACATTCGATAGGTTAAAGCATTAGAAAATTAAGTTGAGTTAAAGTCATAAAAAGGTACCCTTAGTAAACACACGCTTTCTTTTAGGTTATTCGTGGTAATACTTTCACTCTTCACCTTGATCGCAAGCCGCATAACGGACTATTCTCACTCCGAATACATCCCAGTATCTGACGGAGACGTCCTGGTGTGGGAAGAGCATGGCTATCTACGCCACACTACCAACCTGACGGATTTTGCACGAATGATCGAAGAAACCAGAAAATTGTCCGATTCATTCTCGCAATCGCATATGCGAAAGCTGCTAGATGTCGACACGGAACATCTCAGCACCATGTTGTCCGCTATCGCCATCCATCACAGGATGGCAAGAAGCTTCGACTTTCTGGGGTCCGCGTTGAAAGTTGTCGCCGGAACACCGGACGCAGCAGACTTCGAGGATGTTCGGATCACCGAAGCACAACTCGTGGAGTCCAACAACAGGCAAGTGGTGATAAAAACCAAAACCCAGAGTCAGATAAACGCCTTGACGAACACCGTCAACCAAATCCTCAAATCAAGTAAAGAATCCCAAATTGATACGGGACACCTGTATGAGACCCTTCTGGCCAGAAATAGAATATTAATAACCGAGATACACAACGTGATGCTGTCTATCACACTTGCAAAATTGAATATCATTAATCCCGCGGTCTTAGATCACGTGGACTTAGATAACATTTTTAACGATCAACTCACAGGGACCACCATAACAAATGTTTTAGAAGTATCTAGCATTAAGGTTTTACAATCAAACAATTTTATTCACCTAATTATTAAGTACCCCAGGGCCAAACACCTCTGCAAGAAGGTCATCATCTACCCGGTCTCGCACAACGGGACCGTGCTGCAGCTGCACGACAACATCCTAGCAGAGTGCGATAACAACATCTGGAGCATGACAGATTGCACCGTCGCTGCAGCCTCAACCTTCTGCCGGCGAAACGAAGACGAAACGTGCGCACAAAGCCTACACTCGGGCGGCGTGGCTCATTGCCAAACTCAACCGAGCCACCTGAGCGCTACTACCTTGGTCGACGACGGCATCGTTATCATCAACGATCGGGCCGCCAGCGTCAGCATTGACGGAGACCCCAAAGTCGACATCTCCGGTACCTTCCTCGTCACCTTCATCGACCGGGCCATCATTAACGGCACCAAGTACAGGAATCGAAACAACATTCAGAGTCGATCCCCGGGCGTCGCAGCCTCACCGTTGGTCAACATAACCGGCCACAACTCGGTGCTGAGCCTGCCGTTTCTCCACCAGCTGAGCGAGAAGAACCTGAACTTCATCAAACAAATCCAAGACGAGTCTACGTCAACCTACAGGTTCACGCTAACACTACTTCTGGGCCTAAGCGCTGGCGTCACAATCAGTGGTCTGGCGCTCCTTCGCCATTTCATCAACAAGAGGCGCACCGAGCGGCAAGTGGCAGACATGGTCGCCACCTTGACCATAGCCGAGGACGGCCGTTCTCCGTTAGGGGGGAGTAGTTAACTCATAACGAAAAGATATTGCGCGAGCGCAGCGCACCAACGACCACATACCGTGGGAACGCTGACCTAAGCGATTCTGGCGGTCAGCGACCGAAGTGCAGCGCGCATTACGGGAGCCGTTGCACAACGTTTCTGCAATCGGACACCCGCGCGAAGCGCGCCGTCAATATCTGGAGCTCTGGCGTCGACGGAGCCGGCAGCGCAGCCGGCAGCATTAGGGCTAGCTTATGTTAAGTTCAACTTTTATATGTCAGATTTTATATTGCATTCAAGGGAGTACAACGTGCCCCGAATAAACGGAATATTATCAAACTATCTCGCTTTGTCATTACTAACTGTCAGTTAGTCGACAACTCTAAAGGACCAGATCCTGACATCCTCGCTACGGAGGATTCACATATTGGATAATTTATATGTTCAAAGTGAATTTAATTAGTATCATATCTCACTTATTAATAGTCCGATTTAAATGAAATTTTCACATAACGCCCGTGGCAAGGTATTTGTCATGTAAGATATACAACTGTGGTTGTTGAGCTAATATTGTAGTTTTTAAATAGTTATTACTGATTTACAGAGGCGGGAAGGGGCGTGTCCAAAATTTAAAAAAAATTTGAGACACTGCAATATATACGTATGTTGTCGCAAAGTTTGATGACTTTAGCTCTTATAGTTTCTGAGATCCAGGTGTTCATACAGACAGACAGACGGACAGACGGTCAGACGGACAGACGGACAGACAGACATGGCTCAATCGACTCGGCTACTAATACTGATTCAGAATATATATAGTTTATGGGGTCGGAGATGCCTCCTTCTGCCTGTTACGCACATTTCCGTTCCGACAAACACAATAGACCATGCATTTTTTTAAAATCCATGGCCTAAAAAGAAACAGTTAACAGATCTAGATTACCATAACCAAAACAAAGAACAGCCAAGGAAATACGAACCAGGGGAAGCAATTCATGTGAAAATAAACAAAAGACTGGGATCAAAATTGACGCCCCGGTATAGGAAAGAAATTGTCGCAGGAGACAGGAACACAACAGTTAAAACTCAATCAGGGAAAATTGTCCACAAAAATAATATTCGAACCTAGTTTACAGATTCTTATTGCCAACATGTTTAGCAATGACGACAGTCCTCGATTATTCAAATTCACAACTCATCTCAATCGATACGGGACCGGCAGCCAAACAAGATGGAACATTTAAAATTATCCACATCTTTGACCTAACCAAATATGATGACATTTACAATTCCCTGGAAAAATCAATAGAATCCCTGCCCATATCCCATTCCCTGCATCCATACCTCCTCTATGAGCTCAGGCAAGTAAAACGAGATCTCCAGAGGCTTAAGCCTTCAAAAAAAACCAAACGAGCGATCAATGCCATCGGCGCAGCGTGGAAGTGGCTCGCTGGCACTCCAGACCATCACGACCACGAAGTATTGCAGGGAAAGATCAATGAGCAGCTTGAAAATAACAACAAGCAAGTCATAATTAACGGATTAATCAATGAAAAAATAAACCAGATTGGTAATGTTACCACCACAATATTAAAAAATATCCAAAACTCTGAACAATTAAATAATGAAAACGCAAATATTTTAAGGTATAAAATTCAACTAATTAAGGAGGAACTAACAAATATACTTTACGCCATAACTTGGGCAAAATCAAATACAGTAAACTCATTTATTTTATCGGCAATAGAAATAGACGTAGAAGAACAGCATTTAGAAAGAGAGAACAAATTATTTTACAATATTGAAGAACTACTAGAATTTGCTGAAATAAAATTAGCTTCAAACGGCCTAGACCTCATCTATGTATATTATAAGTTTACCCACAATAAGCGAAGACTCTTGTAGGACAAAGGAAGCAAGAGCTATAAAAAAACATCAGGCAATAGCCGATATAAAACTTCAACAAATTCTTGAATGTAACCGAGAGCTCTTCGCAATTAAAAATTCATGTCAAAAACATAATGATAAGACAATTTGTAACTTAGATAACATATTAGACCTAAGCAATAACACCTGCATTACAGCGCTATTAAAAATTAAAGAACCAGAATGCACCCTGATTAACAATCAGCACATCCCAGAGCACGAAGAGATACTCCCAGGAACTATATTTCTCAACGACTTTAACGGCATCGTAACACTGGACGAAAAAGCGCTTACAAATTGAGTTCAAAAATTAAATTATTTATTTGCGGGGGCGGTGGGCGTGGCACCTAACATTTGAAATAACCTTGATCAGCTTATAGTACACAGGAGTCTTCCTGCCAAATTTGGTAACTCTAGCTTTTATAATAACTGAGATCTGTGCGTTCACACAGACAGACAGACAGACAGACGGACATGGCTCAATCAACTCGGCTAGTGATCCTGAGCAAGAATATATATACTTTATGGGGTCTGCGACGCTTCCTTCTGCCTGTTACATACATTTGCACAAAGTTAGTATACCCTTTTTTGACCATTTTCAATGGTCGAAGGGTATAAAAAGAGCAATATTATCACACGCGCAAATGCCAGAACAACAACAACATTACAACCTGGAATTCGCCAGCCAATAACCGTGTGATCGGAAAAGTGAAACTTGTGCAGACAGCCACGTGAGCTGAGTCTGCACATGCCAACCAAGTCACCGTGGGATCGACAACGCACCATAGCCGGGCATGTGACACCAAGGCGTCAACGACCCGTGGGAAGTTATGCTGACAGGCCACCAAAGCACGAGCGCTAACCATGCACTTTCCAGTAAGCTACCGTGGGTCCAATAACCGCAAGACGAAACCCCGTCAACAACTAATGCAGCCGGCACCGGCTGAGACCACGGAAAACACCAATAGCAGAGCGCCACATCGAAACTCCACAGCGAAGGATCATATTGCACCAACCGGCAACCAATGCCGGCCAACATAGATCAGTTACAGCGACAGCGACAGCGAACGCGACCAATGACATCGAGGGAACCCCAAGAACCAGCAGAGCAGCAACAGCGTCAGAACGACGCCTTAGGTTTGATGTAGTTTAGCTTTAGCAATTGTAAATTATATATAGCCCCCCCCCATAAACCAAGAAAAAAAAAGGGAAGATGCCTCTTCTGGCAAAGAAGGTATTTTTCGGTCACTGCTAGCATTCCGATTGAGTTCCGGAAACCAAAGGTTTAAAGCATCATTTGAAAAGGACACCACGAAATTGTACTCTGATTAGCAAAACAGTACAGAATGAAATTATCGATATTATCGGCCAAGTAATTCGCTGCAAGATTGTCGAAAAAGTTAACAGAGCGAAATATTTTTTCAACATTTGAGTGACGTTATGGAACTTAATGAAAACATAAAACCCATCAGCACACTATACCCTCTCGCTACAATATAAATGTATCAGTATAATAATACACAACTGTACCACATTGGCGTGATCGAAACACCACAAAGTTTAAAATAAAATTTGTAATTCCGAAAATTTTAAGTTTTATTTTTCTGATGTAAAAAAAGACTTAAATAGCGCAGCCGGTAGGATAATTATAAAGTGACAATTTTGGTGACCTCTAATAATTATTCCGCGAAACGAAAACTCTAATAATGCTATATGCAACAAACTGTGCGCTACAATTGCTGTATGCAAGTTAACACATAAGCCTAGAGTAAGAAACATAAGCAATTACACATTGTTGCTCCAAGTAGTTTCCGCTGACGTATGAGTTCAGCGCCCCGGCCGTTCGGTCGGCAACGGTAACCTGACACTTGAATATATTGCAAGTGGCTGCGTTATCATTTATGCTGAGTCGGCTTGCCGACTCTAGCTTGGAGCCTCAATACATCCCTTTGTATTTCTGAGTTTAAGTTTTGAATAAAGCGCACGAAAAGTAAGACGCATGTCACTATAACTCCGGCACAAGCCGTCATTTAATTATTCTTATAATTGGTAGAGTCACTGAGCCACAAGGCCAGAGACTAGTGAGCAAAGTAAGCTCCCACCTTAACCTTCCTAAATAGATAATACGACACACGTATACTCAGTATATAAGGAATCTGGATAGCAGCAATCATCACGACGACATAACTGGCTTCCTCGTGAGGATAAACTGCATAATTTGCATAACAAACAATTCATGTGCTAAAATCGCTATATGCAACAAACGGTGCACTTAAATTGCTATACTGAGAAACCCAACCGAAAAAAAATACATATTAAAGTGCTATAAGCATTAACTTTACACTATACGCGTAAACCATTTTTTTTTCAACATGACCGAGCAACAAAATGTGGTGCTTTCGCCTGATACATTCAAAGACCTCTACACTCTTTGAATATAATCGAACGATTTAGTGGAGACAGAGGTTTGGCTCCCTTCTTGAACCAAGTGGAACACATCCTGCGAGTTTACCCTACGACAGACTTACTGCAGCAAAATCGGATATTCCAAAATATCCGACATCTAATAATAGGAGACGCGCAGATGCTAGTTAATCGCCATCAACCAAATACTTGGAGTGCTCTTCGCCAACTATTGATCGAGAACTACAATTCATGCACCCCATTGCCAACACTCATTGACCGTATCACAAAGGCTCAGTATAGAGGATCGATCCGTAAGCTCGTAGATTATTTAAAAAATATATCATATCAAATTAGTGATAAGCTAATGTTAGAAGATATAAACGCAAACACTGTGATTTACACAGAACTAATGAACTCTAGTATAGAAACTGTTATAATGGACCAGTTACCCATCGAATTATTATTAAGATTAAAAAATTCTGATATATGTACACTTTTGGGTTTAGAGAAAGCCGCAAAACAAAAAGGTCTTTATGACCTAGATATAAATTAAAAACAAAGTAATGCTAACTCAAAAGCTCAAAAAGGTCTATCTATAAATAAAAATCCCGTTCCTAAAGCAAGTTCTAATACTAACACACAAATAACACAAGCAGTGCAGAATAATAAAAATCAACAATCGAAAGTAAATAAAGCTCAACCGGGTCAGAACCCAAATTCCAATTTTAAAAAATTACATAAATATGACCAAAATAGGTCTATAGATAATGTTAGTCAGCAATCCAATTTAGCAATGGATAATACAGAAAGCTATGCAAACGACGATTCGGATTTTCAGGAGTCGGCCTCCAACGAAAAACCGGAACCGTAGTTATAAATATAACCAGTAAGAAAAGCAACAGTCGCGCGGCACGCGACAGTGGGATACCCTTCGACCCATGATCTAGTGTAGTTAATTTGGAAATTGATACACATACACATAGGCACATGCTTGAAAATTATTCCCGACAGATGGCGCTCGCGCTTCGCGCTCGCCCGCCTCCCTTGTTAGCTGACACAAGCACTTGGTTTTATGATCATACTTTCTTAAATAACTTCCGTGTTTACTGTCCGATTGGACTGTAATTTATAGAATACGAAGATATTTCACTCAGCTTAGTATATGTTGAAGTCAGAAAGTTGTATCTTCTATACAGCGCTTATAAATTGAGTTCAAAAATTAAATTATTGATTTGCGGGGGCGGTGGGCATGGCATCCAACATTTGAAATAAACTTGATCTGCGCCGAGTATATAGGAACCTTCATTCCAAATTTGGTGTCTCTAGCGTTTATAATAGCTGAGATCTGTGTGTTCATCTGGTCAGACGGACTTTCGGACATCCGGACAGACAGACGGACATGGCTCAATCGACTCGGCTAGTGATCCTGAGCAAGAATATATTGGATGAGTGCATAAGTTCGTGCCCGATTTCAAGTGCAAACTAAAATTGAAATTTTTTGAAGAAAGCGCTTTTATTAATCAATTATGTATTCGCCATCATGTTCGGCAATCCACTCCCAACGTTCAACCAATTTACGGATGCCTGATTCATAGAAATCGTGCGGTTTCTCGTTAAAAAAGGTGTGAAGGTGGTTTTTGACGTCTTCCACATTATTAAATTTTTTTCCATTCAAATTGTTCTGCAGCGATCGAAACAAATGATAATCAGAAGGTGCAATGTCGGGTGAATATGGGGGATGCGGAATGATTTCCCAATTCATCTCCTTCAGTTTGGCCAGGGTCGGTTTTGCAACATGTGGCCTGGCGTTGTCATGATGGAAAAGAACTCCTTTGCGATTGGCCAAAATCTGACGTTTTTCATCAATTGCTTTCTTTAATTCGACCAATTGCTGACAATACTTGTTGGCAGTGATCGTTTCTCCAGCTGGCAAGAGCTCAAAATAGATCACGCCTCGGATATCCCACCAAATGCACAGCAGTACCTTCATCGGATGCAATTCATCTTTCGACATCGGCCCCTTCGTGGGCCTGTTTCCATGTTCTTTTGCGTTGAACATTGTTGTACAGGACCCATTTTTCATCACCAGTCACGAACCGATCCAAAAAAGGTTCGTTTTTGATCCGTCGAAGCAAAGAAATTGCTGTTGACATACGGTCCACTTTGTTTTTTTCACTCAACTGATGTGGCACCCATGTATCGAGCTTCAAAGTGTACCCAACCTTTTTTAAACGACGAAACGCAGTTGATTTGTTGACGTTCAATTCACTGGCAACCTCTTCCGTCGAAATACGTGAGTTATTCGCAACTAAAGTCCTTAGAACATCGTCATCAAGCTCAGAAGGCCGTCCACTGCGAGGTTGATCTTCGAGGTTAAAATCTCCAGAACGAAATTTCGCGAACCATTTCTTTACTGTGCGGAGTGCTGGAGCACGGTCCAAATAAACTTCGCGAATATCTTTAGTTGCAGCGCCAACTGTTTTTCCTTTGCGGAATTCGTATAACATAATATGACGCATATGAACTTTTCGTTGTCCATCTTCCATGCGTCTTTTCACTAAGCAACTCAAATCAAAATGAAGTTATTTTATGCTTGATTTACAGTTCGGACTGTCACCTTTCCAACGATATATAATATGTATATATTTCTTTCACGAGCGCCACTCTCAAACGATTTGAACGGCATCCAGCGGAATCGGGCACGAACTTATGCACTCATCCAATATATACTTTTTGGGGTCTGCCACGCCTCCTTCTGCCTGTTACATACATTTGCACAAAGTTAGTATACCCTTTTTTGACCATTTTCAATGGTCGAAGGGTATAAAAATAGCAGGAACCAGTAAGAAAAGCAACAGTCGCGCGGCACGCGACAGTGGGATACCCTTCGACCTATGTTCCGGTGTAGTTTAATTTGTAAAATTCGTACACATATACAAAGGCGCATACTTTTAAATTATTGCCGACAGATGGCGCTCGAGCTTCGCGCTCGCCCGCCTCCCCTGTTAGCTGATACAAGCACTTGATTTTATGCACATACTTTCTTAAATAACTTCTGTGTTTATTGTCCGATCAGATTGCAATTACGTAGATATTTTAATGAGCTTAGTATATGTTAAAGTCTGAAAGTTGTATCTTGTATACAGCGCTTACAAATTGAGTTCAAAAATTAAATTATTTATTTGCGGGGGCGGTGGGCGTGGCACCTAACATTTGAAATAAACTTGATCAGCTTATAGTACACAGGAGTCTTCCTGCGAAATTTGGTAACTCTAGCTTTTATAATAGCTGAGATCTGTGCGTTCACACAGACAGACAGACAAACAGACAGACAGACAGACAGACAGACAGACGGACCTGTCTCAATCAACTCGGCTAGTGATCCTGAGCAAGAATATAAATACTTTATGGGGTCTGTGACGCCTCCTTCTGCCTGTTACATACATTTGCACAAAGTTAGTATACCCTTTTTTGACCATTTTCAATGGTCGAAGGGTATAAAAACTATAAATGGTCAAAAGAATCTTGATGAATATATAAATTGGCAAATTATAAATTTATTTAATTTCCAAACATTTTTCGTATACAACTTCTCAGATCAATATGATATATTGATAGGTAACCCTACTTTGATAGAGTGTCAAGCGAAAATTGACAATCAGTTAAAAACTGTTACTTTAAATGGAATTTCCTTCAAAATGATAGAGACAATTCCAATAACTTATGACGAAGTCTTAATACAAGAAAATATTCAAGAGTACATAGGTGATGATAATTCAGGAAATGACATTAGGGATTCTCATCTCAATGAAGAAGAGAAATCTGGTCTACGTGAAATTATCAAAGAATTTGAATCGCTCAAATTTAATGAGACTAAATCGCTAACCAGTACTTCAAAAATTAAACATATAATAAAAACTACAACTGAAGAGGCAGTATATAAAAAGCCCTATCCCTATCCCCAAATATTTGAGGAAGAGGTAAATAAACAAATTACTGATATGCTTAATCAGGGAATTATCCGAAAGTCTAGTTCTCCTTATTGCAGTCCAATTTGGGTAGTACCCAAAAAATTAGATGCCAGCGGTAAAAAACAATTCCGCATAGTCATCGATTACCGTAACTTGAATCAAGTTACTGTTTCTGATAGATATCCAATGCCAAATATTGATGCACTCCTAGATAAATTTGGAAGATAACTATATTTTACAACTTTGGACTTAGCCAAAGGATTTCATCAGATACAGATGGATGAAGAATCCATCAGAAAAACTACTTTTAGGACGAAAACTGGCTTATACGAATTTACTCGTATGCCATTCGGGCTAAAAAACGCTCCTGCAACATTTCAACGATTGATGAATGAGGTACTTAAAGATGTCTTAGAAGAACACTGTTAAGAAAAGACAATTCTAAAACACTTGTATGAGTTATTTTTAAATCTTGGTAGAAGATTGTACGTCTCTACACTTTGTGAGTTTATTCAGAACTAATTCTTAAAATCTAATGCGTTGTTGTAAGAACCGCGGTGGTGGTTATTTCACTTATCTCTATTTATATATGGTGCACTTGAAAGACGCAGCGTGGGATAATTATTATTCAATACAAATACAGGATAGTTGCAATCCCTTCTCTTTTATCGTAAACATGTGTGTAAGTTAACAAACAATCAAGTTCATATTCTCTTAGCAACTAAGTAGCTTCGCATAAACATTGCTGCCGCGCCATAATCGATGCATAAACATGCGTCGTTGGAAAGCGGACACTTCCCATTTGGAGTGTTGCGCGGCGCCGCAAGTAATGCTGAGTCGGCTTGCCGCTCATTGTCGCGCAGGGTAAGCTAAGTAAAAAATATTGTCTGTACTTCAGTTCTTACAAAGCTGCTTAATAAATTACAGCTCTACTCCGGTGCATAGCCGTAAATATCTTTGTTCTTAATTACGAACGCATTGCTACGCCACAAGGCTAGTAATAAAACCAAGGGGGCGAAGTCAAGCCCTCCAACATAGTCTACCTAAAAAGTGTCAAAGGCGTACCTCTGCTGAAGAAGGAAGACCCCTGGACCATCGAATAGGAGACCTAATTAACTGGCGCCCAACTTCACAACGAACTATAGTCTAGCTGACAGAGTAGTTAAGCTACAAAACATGTAAGTTTGACAAGTTATTTCTACGGCCCATCAAGTGTCTCTAGAGAAAAAAAAAAAATAAGTGAAAAAATGAATATTATTTATTATTATTATTATAGTCAGAGGAATCGTTCAGTATCATATGAACTTAACCTAATGTTTGGCTTAAGAAATAATATGGATAAAGTGTGCCTTAAATAATATATACAAAGTACAAATGAAGGATTATGCTATCTTACGAGTAAGGAGGTCATGAGGGTGTGTTCTCTTCAGCTGTCGGAGGGAAATGGGGTCGACGAGGTCATTCGCCAATGTATTCGGATGGGTGACAAGCCTGTCGGCGTATCGGCTGCTGTGGAAATTAATTTGGTCTCCCAATGGGACAACTTTAAGGTCCCTTTCAATTATTCGGTTGCTCACATACCAAGGTAGCCCAGATGCATGTCGTGTCGCTCGTGATTGTACTACTCTAAGCTATTGAGCTGAGTTTTGGAGGCCGTTCCCCACACTTGGATGGCGTAGGTCAATGTTGGACGTAAAATTGATTTTATTAGGAGAGCCTTGGTTGCAAAATGCAGTTTGCTAGAGTGAAGGAGCCAGTCGAGCTTTTTAAGTTTCCAGCACGATTTAGCTCTAACTGCCGTGATATGGGCTTTCCAAGTCAGCGTCCGATCAAGGTGAACTCCAAGGTAGCAATAGGATGACACGCAGCTGATGCTTTTTCCGTCGAAAAATAGACCATGGCAGGTTTGGGGTCGCAAGGTAAAAGTGACACAGGCCGATTTCGAGCAGTTAATCGCTATGTTCCATTTGGCAGTCCATCGCTCAAATGCATACAGCCATTCTTGAACTGCATTGGAGACAATTTGCAGGGATGAGTGCGACGCAAGCATGGCGGTGTCATCAGCATAAGTGGCCAGGAGCAGCTGAGCTTCATCGGCGTTGGTGACAGGAGTTGGCATATCTGCAGTGTACAGGGTATACAGGAAGGGTCCAAGCACACTTCCTTGTGGAACCCCTGCATATATACGTTCCAAGCTAGATCGAGAGTCTCGTATTGCAACATCGAAGGTCCGGTTAGCAATAAAGGAGTTGAGGATGGCAAAGTGGGGTGCAGGGAGGAGATCCTTGATCTTATATAACAGTCCTTCATGCCACACCTTATCAAATGCTTGTTTTACGTCTAAAAACACGCCGACTGTGTAAAGCTTGTGCTCAAAGCCACGCGTTGCCTGCTTTACGAGGCGATGGATTTGTTCGGGGCAACCATGGGTCTTCCTAAAGCCAAATTGGTGTTGAGGAAGGTGTTCTATTACCTCCGGCAGTTCCATCAACCGGGTTAGCAAAATTCTCTCAAAAACGTTGGAGAAGGTTGGTAGCAGGCTAATCGGGCGGTATGAGTCAATCTGTGTTGGTGACTTTCCAGCTTTGGGGATCAATACAATACGCGCACGCTTCCATTGCCTGGGGAAATTACCTAGTCTTAGCATAGCATTGAAAATTTTCACAAGGGCAAGGACTCCTTTGCGAGGTAGAAGTTTCGCAGTACGGTTATCTATGCCATCGTACCCAGGGGTTTTTTTTGGTTGCAGCGCCTTTAGTTGCATCATAACTTCCTGCGGTGAGGTATGTCTTATGGGGCGGGTCGGAGCAGTCGGAGTATCCAAGAAATTTGTGATGGCTTCACGAGTGGAGTCGTCCGTTAAATTGAAGGGCATGAAGGTGGAAGAGAGGTGCGAAGCAAAAGCACTTGCTTTCTCATCATCCGTCTTAAGCCATAGGCCACTTCGATTCTGGACTGGTGATTGAAACAAAGGCTGTCTCTTGATGCCTCTTGTGAGTCTCCATATTGAGAAGCCACTATTATTATCAGGACCAGCACTCTCCAACAAGGTATCTAGATTTGCTCTACGGTTATTGGCTAGCAAACGGCGCAGTCTATTAGTAATACTTGAATATTGCTGTTTAATGCTAGGATCTCCTGTTGCGATGTATTGTCTTCTGAGGCGTCTTTTGTGGCTGAGCAGATCCCTAGCCTCCAAATTTAAAATGGGAGACCTTCTTATGGTCGTCAGACCAGCTTGGTGACGGGTTGGTGTAGCCTGCCTTGCAGCTTCAATGATAGTAGATGTGAAGTAGTCGACATATGCTTCCAGCCTATTGCAAGTGTCAATGGGAATGTTGAGTTCTACAGTGCTCTCGATATGTTCTTTGAAGACCCGAATATTTGCTTGCGCTGACAGCATTTTTTGTAACTCCTTTAAATGAATGGGCGTCTTCATCTAGCTCGAAGAGCAAAGGCAGATGGTCAGATGATAGCTCTGTCAGCACTTGCACCTTAATTTGTTGTTGTCTAAAGCCTTTGGAAATTCCAAAATCGATGGCACTTGGAGTGGCAGTTGCACGATAAGGGTAGCATGTGGCTTCTCCAGTTGCAACGATGTCGATTCCTTCTTCTGCCAGTGCAAAGTACAGCACCCTACCTCTGGTACACGTCCTGTAGTTTCCCCACCATCTGTGTTTTGCGTTCCAATCACCTGCCGCAAGGAACTTAGTGCCAAATTGTGTGATGAGCTGCCCAACAAGAGCATCTGTCCATCTAAAAGTAGGAGGGCAGTATACTGAGGCAACATTAAAGTTTCCTCTGCTTGAAGTCAGCTGAATAACTGCTGCCTGAAAATGATTTTTGCGACAGAGTGGTGAATGGTTGATGAAAGATAGTTGATCTAACAAGGATCGCCGCACCTCCGTGTTGGCTGTCGTCCGGATGGTTGGCCATAGATCCTGAAGGTGGACCGGGAGGTGAAGTGGGTTTCTGACGAAAGGAGGATATCTATATCGTGAAGCTCAATAAAAGCGAGAATCTCATTGGTCTTCGCGGAGGCCCCATTGGAATTCCAAGCTGCTATCTTAAGAGGACCCATTGTTAACAGCAGATGGAGAAGTGCGGGTCTGCAGAAGCAATTGCATTAACGTTTCCACTAACGACATCATTCTGTCAAGCCTGGAAAAAAGCTGTTCCAGTTTGGAATCCAGATTGGCACTTGCATTTGAAACAGTAGCGGCAGGCGGGTTTATTGGCTGCACAAAAGGCTGATTGCCTCTGACAATGGATGCAAAAGATGTCTTTCCAACGCTAAAGGCAGGTGGACTGGATTGATGAGTACTGTTCACGGGTCCAGCAGTGGTGGGTTCGTTGGTCTTCAAAAGATGCTTACGAGTAGAAGCCTCTTGTAGGTACTTAATGCAACCTTTAAAATTAGCTGCATGGGGCTTGCCACAGTGATAGCAGCGTCTGGCATCATCTTGTTCGAGCCTACACTCCAGAGTGGGGTGGTTTTCTCCACATTCTCTGCAAATAAAATGCCGAGAACAGTAAGCCTTGGGGTGACCGTACCCTTGACACCTATGACATTGTACAGGCTCAACTTGCTTACGGGGTTTCTCCCAAGTCACTCTATGCTTGCAGACAACAAGAATGTTCTTAACAAGCTTGTTGTTTTCCGCTTTTTTGAGATCAATGAATCTCATATTAAGAGGGAGCGAGGTTGACTTATTGCGCGGAGTATATATTCGTACAACGCTATGGCCTTCATTTTGTAGACATGCGATGATGTCCTCCGATGAAACTCCGTGGTGGATGTTACGCAATACGATTCTGTAAGGCCGGTCCTCAGGAAGCTGATGATGATGGAACAAAGATCCTTTCTCCAGAAAATGCCGGGCCACCTGCCTATAGATATCTGAGGTGTTGCACTGAACAGCGCAATCTCCCGAATTCAGAGCCTTGATAGTGTAGGAATCACCTACAAGGGCGTCCAGCTCGGTACGAAATGCTGTAAAGTTCACTACATTAGGAAACATCATTCTGGGTACCTTAGAGTGATGGATTGGTTTCGTGGTGAGAAGGGGAGCTTTGTTAACACCAGCCGGCTGTTGGTCGCGTCTCGCTTTCCTTGCAGCACGAATGAGGGCGGTCCTCGACGAACAAGGCTCATCATCGTCACTCGAAGATACGACGGCTACATCGAAGTCTTCCTCGTTACTTAGGGGTTGGAAACGATTTGTAGAGTTGATCAAAGCCTGATCAGCTGTTGCCTTCTTTGCCTTTTTTGGGGAAAGGGCTGTGCCTGCTCCCTTATAAGTTCCCCCTTTACCTGGTGTAAAAGAGACATCTTGCCATCCTGTGGAAGACTGGGGATTCGCTACTGAGCTGACAAGAGCACTGCTGTATGTCGTGCTGGCAGAAGTAGAACATACATTGCCACACAGCGAGAAAGTGGAGATATACGGGGACGAGATGGTTGAACTAGTTGATGTAATTGTGAGGGTTGTACTGCAAATTAAATTTGAAATATTAGATGTTGATATTAAGGTTGAGATTTTATTCGGTAAGTTCTTCAGCAATTCTCACCAGCAATTTTCTTCATCGACGTAAAGTCTAAAGGTTTCTGCTCTGGACCATTATTTTCCATTTTTCGTAGAATAAATGCTTAGCAACCCGAGTTTTACAACACACAAAACCGTCATATGCCTGTTGCCGGCACTTTCGAGCACTAGCCGTTGGGCAGCGGAGCCCCACTTGCGGAAAAACAAATCTTTTAATATTCAATAAATTATGGAAATATTAACACTAAAAGTGACGTTCGGAGTCACTTATTGTAGTTTGTGCCACTACTGTGGGCTTGTCCATGCACAAAATGTAGATTGAAAAAAAATTTAATTTTTAAAATTTTCACTGCAAATAAAAAAAAAACCAGTAAGAAAAGCAACAGTCGCGCTGCACGCGACAGTGGGATACCCTTCGACCTATGTTCCGGTGTAGTTTAATTTGTTAAATTCATACACATATACAAATGCGCATGCTTTTAAATTATTGCCGACAGATGGCGCTCGCGCTTTGCCCTCGCCCGCCTCCCTTGTTAGCTGATACAAGCACTTGGTTTTATGCACATACTTTCTTAAATAACTTCTGTGTTTATTGTCCGATCAGATTGCAATTTCGAGAATACGTAGATATTTTAATGAGCTTAGTATATGTTAAAGTCTGAAAGTTGTATCTTGTATACAGCGCTTACAAGTTGAGTTCAAAAATTAAATTATTTATTTGCGGGGGCGGTGGTCGTGGCACCTAACATTTGAAATAAACTTGATCAGCTTATAGTACACAGGAGTCTTCCTGCCAAATTTGGTAACTCTAGCTTTTATAATAGCTGAGATCTGTGCGACAGACAGACAGACAGACAGACGGACATGGCTCAATCAACTCGGCTAGTGATTCTGAGCAAGAATATTTATACTTTATGGTGTAGTAGGCTGGTAGAGGGTTACACTGATATATCGATACTTATATAACACGATGACTATGTTAAGCCTATGTGTATCGATACTTATATAACACGATGCCTATGTTAAACCACTGTAAAACTAACTTTGAGACGGAGAGAAGCATTCTGTGTTAACGTGTCGAATAAAGAGGAAGTTCTGCAACGTCGTGTGAACCAATTTGCCTTCCACAAATTCAGAAGTGGTCAAACCTACAAAATGGACCAGGCTGATCTGAACAAATTTACAGTGACCCAATTAAAAAGGTGGCTTTCGGCGTTGGGTTTACCAACCCAAGGTATTAAAGCCGAATTAATGGCTCGTCTAGGGCAAATATCGCCTGAACAACGAGGCCAAGTCCCAGAGGAAGAAAATCAGCCCGGCACCGATCCTGACATTACAACAGAATCGTCACAGGAAGGCGTTTCCGAGAATATTCCGGATCAAAAATGAACTTCTCAGAATCATCACGCAACTGAGGGCAGCGCTTATTACGCAGCAAAACGCGTTGCAACGAGCAAAAGCGCGTGGCGCAATACAACAGCAACAAGAAGAGACATGCGCCGCCACACATATACAGCAACAAGAAATGACATGCGCCGACACATATACAGCAACAAGAAGAGACGCGCGCCGCCACACACATACAGCAACAAGAAGAGACGCGCGCCGCCACACACATACAACAAGAGCAGACCGTTGGCATCCGTTACAATTTAGGCAGCCCTGCAAGCCCAATTGAAAATGTACCGGGTGGCAACGTTGACAATGCGAACATCTCAACGATCGCTGTCGGAAACGGATTAGGTGGCAACGCTAACGGCAACCAGGGAGAGACGCCATTTATCAGAGCTGCGTCGGAAGTTTGAGCAACGCAAATGGCAAGGAAACGAGCGTTTTACTATGTATTTCGAAGAAAAAACTGTTAGGAAACGAAACTGTTACAGAAAATAAGATTGTTAAGAAAAACCTGTTAGGAAACGAAACTGTTTCAGAAAATAAGATTGTTAAGAAAAAACTGTTAGGAATCGCAACTGTTATGGATGATGAGACTGTTAAGGAAAAACTGTTAGGAATCGCAACTGTTATGGATGATGAGACTGTTAAGGAAAAACTGTTAGAGAAATGCTACTGTTACAGCAAATGAAACTTTTAGGAAAAAATCTTTAGAAAATGAAATTGTTAAGAAAAAATTTTTAGAAAATGAAACTTTTAAGGAAAAGCTAGAAGAATGCGAGGCAATTGGTGAAAAAATGTTGTTAAATGAAGTTACTAATGAAAATGAAGTGGAAAACGAACAAATTCTTAAAGAATACTTAATTACTGTTATTTGATAAGTTTACCATAAGAAACGAACGAATTGTTACAACATAAATGTTTAGCTCATAAGAAACCAGGATCAGGGGATCCTTATCGTCAGGATGGCCGAATTGTAGTAGGCTGGTAGAGGGTTACACTGATATATCGATACTTATATAACACGATGACTATGTTAAGCCTATGTGTATCGATACTTATATAACACGATGCCTATGTTAAACCACTGTAAAACTAACTTTGAGACGGAGAGAAGCATTCTGTGTTAACGTGTCGAATAAAGAGGAAGTTCTGCAACGTCGTGTGAACCAATTTGCCTTCCACAATGGGGTCTGCGACGCCTCCTTCTGCCTGTTACATACATTTGCACAAAGTTAGTATACCCTTTTTTGACCATTTTCAATGGTCGAAGGGTATAATAATCAGACGCGTGCTACTCGAGTGACTAGATCCGAAAAGTGAAAAAATAGTATTCATTGTTTGGCCACGTAATGGCTGTGAAATTCAGCTTGACTAAATTTTCATTGCATACTTTCGGCACATTCAATTTTTATTGCATACCCCTTTAAGGAAATAAATATTGCATACTTTTTGTTGCCTGGCTTATAAAATAAATATTGCATACTTTGACGAAACAAATTTTCGTTGCATACCCAATAAAAACTTATTATATTGCATACTTTTTCCTGCCATATTTAATAAGACGATCGCTTGTGGTCGGCGAAAATATATATTTGTGTTGTGTCAACCAACCAATGAGTTGGGCGGGCACTTACAGAGACGTAAAGGTTGAATACGAGAGTGAGGACAGTTGGGAGGAGGAACGAGCAAGCCCGATAGTAGATCAGCCGTTAGCTAGTCCCCCCTGAAACAGCATCATGGACCCCGTTCAAATCCAAGCACTTGTCGAAAATGCCGTCAGACAGGCATTAGCACAACAGCAGACCCAGTTTCAAACACAAATAAACTCCCTAGCTGCTCGGGTACAAAGTTTGCAGGTGGAGGCACCGCAAATCATCACGTACGAAAAGGTTACTGTGAATCCTGAGGTTAGGTGTGACTTACCACTAGACATAATCAAGTCCTCGCCAGAGTTCTTTGGCACCCAAGATGAGTACGTGGCCTGGAGGCAATCGGCCATATACGCTTACGACCTGTTCAAGCCCTATAACGGCAGCAGTGCTCACTACCAAGCTGTAGCTATCCTACGAAACAAAATTCGAGGCTCAGCTGGAGCCTTACTCGTATCTCACAATACTGTGTTAAATTTCGATGCGATTTTGGCTAGGTTAGACTGCACGTACTCGGACAAAACATCCCTACGCCTACTGAGGCAGGGATTAGAAATGGTCAGGCAAGGTGACCTGCCATTAATGCAATACCATTACGAAGTCGAAAAAAAATTGACGCTCGTCACCAACAAGATTGTGATGACACACGAGCAAGAGGGCGCTGACTTACTCAACGCTGAAGTAAGAGCCGATGCCCTGCATGCCTTCATTTCGGGCCTCAAAAAGTCCCTCAGAGCTGTGGTTTTCCCGGCTCAACCTAAAGACTTGCCTTCTGCCTTGGCGCTGGCCAGAGAGGCGGAAGCAAGCATTGAGAGGAGCATGTTCGCAAATTCCTACGCCAAGGCCGTAGAGGATCGAGCAGAAACGTCTGGAAACGGCAAGGGCCACTTCCAGGGTAAACAAGGGAAAGACAACAAGGAAGAACAGGGCCAGGACAGAAATCCACACTTTGTCAGGCGTCAAAAAGGTAATGCTAATGGGCAGACCAATATTGACAACCAGGCGCAAGCACCTCAACCTATGGAGGTCGACTCGTCCTCCAAGTTCAGGCAGCGCACTTAGTACAATAAGAACAACCCTAATGAGTCAAATGCTTCTAAGAGGAGAAATTCCTCGGACCGTTTGACAGGTCAAAGACGCCAACGCATTAATAATGTTGTCCAAGAAACCCCCAAGACTAACGACCCTAAGGCAAAAGACCCCAAGCAAGAGTATGAGAAGGCAGCAAAGGCTGCAGTCGAAGATATCGACAGTGACAATGAGTATGCTCCAAGTGATGACTCACTGAATTTTTTAGGGGACGCTCCCGGTTGCCGTTCATTGAACGACGGCTGGCTGGGAGAACTTTAAAGATGTTGATTGATACCGGCGCGGCAAAAAATTACACTAACCCCGTAAAGGAGCTAAAAAATTTAATGCCGGTCGCCAGTCCATTCTCGGTAAGCTCAATACATGGCTCCATCGAAATCAAACAAAAGTGCTTTATGAAGGTTTTCAAGCACACCTCTCCATTCTTCCTATTGAATTTGCTCAACTCGTTCGACGCCATTATAGGCTTAGACCTGTTAACACAGGCCGGAGTCAAGTTGAACCTAGCTGAGGACTCTCTGGAGTATCAGGGCGTATGTGAAAAACTTCATTATTTCAGCTGCCCTAGTGTAAACTTCACTGACGTGAATGACATTGTGGTACCTGCCTCCGTTAAAAAGGAGTTCAAGGACACAATTTTGAGAAGAAAAAAGGCCTTCTCTACTTCACATGAAGCTCTCCCTTTTAATACCGCGGTCACTGCCACAATTCGTACAGTAGACAACGAACCGATGTACTCGAGAGCTTACCCAAACCTCATGGGTGTTTCTGACTTCGTAAACAACGAAGTCAAACAATTGCTCAAGGATGGCATTATCAGGCCATCAAGGTCACCCTATAACAGCCCGACGTGGGTTGTTGACAAAAAGGGCACTGACGCATTCGGTAACCCGAATAAGAGGTTGGTCATAGACTTCAGGAAGCTCAATGAGCGGACCATCCCAGACCGTTACCCCATGGCTAGCATTCCCATGATTCTAGCGAATCTGGGAAAGGCTAAATTCTTCACTACCCTTGATCTTAAGTCAGGGTATCACCAAATATACCTTGCGGAGCATGATCGCGAGAAGACGTCGTTTTCGGTAAATAGCGGCAAATATGAATTTTGTCGTCTGCCGTTCGGCCTGAGAAATGCAAGCAGCATTTTTCAAAGAGCCTTAGACGATGTACTAAGGGAACAAATTGGGAAGATATGTTATGTCTATGTAGATGACGTAATAATTTTCTCAGAGAACTAATTCGACCACGTCCGCCACATCGATACTGTGCTGAAATGCCTAATCGATGCCAATATGAGAGTAAGTCAGGAAAAGACTAGGTTCTTTAAAGAAAGTGTAGAATACCTCGGCTTTATAGTAAGCAAGGACGGAACTAAATCCGATCCGGAAAAGGTGAAGGCCATTCAAGAATATCCTGAACCAGACAGCGTCTACAAAGTTAGATCTTTCCTTGGCTTAGCCAGCTACTACAGAGTCTTTATCAAAGACTTTGCCGCCATAGCCCGTCCGATTATAGATATCCTTAAAGGGGAAAATGGTTCGGTGAGTAGACACATGTCCAAAAAGATTCGTGTTGAGTTTAATGAGACTCAACGTAACGCATTTCAAAGGCTGCGTAACATTCTAGCATCCGAGGATGTTATACTCAACTACCCCGACTTCAAAAAGCCCTTTGACCTCACCACAGATGCGTCGGCAAGTGGCATCGGTGCAGTCCTGTCTCAAGAGGGCAGGCCGATCACCATGATATCCCGCACCCTTAAACAGCCCGAGCAAAACTATGCCACAAACGAAAGGGAATTGCTGGCGATTGTATGGGCCCTAGGTAAGTTGCAGAACTTCCTGTATGGCTCCAGGGAAATCAATATATTTACCGACCACCAACCTCTCACATTCGCTGTTGCCGATAGGAACACGAATGCCAAGATTAAGAGGTGGAAATCTTATATAGACCAGTATAATGCCAAGATTTTTTACAAACCTGGCAAAGAAAATTTCGTGGCAGATGCCCTCTCTAGGCAGAATCTGAATGCCTTACAGAACGAACCCCAATCAGACGCTGCGACTATTCACAGCAAGCTGTCCCTGACCTACACGGTCGAAACTTCTGATAAACCATTAAACTGGTTCAGGAACCAGATCATTCTGGAGGCAGCACAGTTTCCGCTCAAGCGAAACCTAGTTCTGTTCCGAAGCAAAACTCGCCACTTGATCAGCTTTACTGACAAGAGTCATTTATTGCAAACCCTAAAAGAAATCGTCACTGCCGAACACAATCGTGCACACCGAGCCGCCCAGGAAAATATTAAACAAGTCCTTCGTGACTATTATTTTCCTAAAATGGGCAGTTTAGCAAAGGAAGTGGTAGCGAATTGCAGGGTCTGCACCCAAGCAAAGTATGACAGGCACCCGAAGAAGCAAGAGCTCGGGGAAACACCTATCCCCAGTTATACTGGTGAAATGGTCAACATTGACATATTCTCAACCGACAGGAAGCTATTCCTGACTTGCATTGACAAATTTTCTAAATTTGCAATAGTGCAACCAGTGGTGTCCAGAACAATAGTGGACATCACAGCACCCCTGCTGCAGATTATGAACTTTTTCCCCAATATCAAAACGGTCTATTGCGACAACAAGCCCGCGTTCAACTAAGAAACTGTCACCTCAATGCTCAAGAACAGCTTTGACATTGACATAGTGAATGCGCCCCCTCTCTACAGCTCGTCCAATGGCCAAGTTGAACGGTTTCACAGCATATTGGCAGACATTGCCAGATGCCTGAAGCTAGACAAGAAGACAAATGACACAGTAGAACTAATCCTGAGGGCAACGGTAGAGTATAACAAAACCGTGCACTCGGTCACTCGTGAGAGGCCAATTGAGGTTATTCACTCAGGGGCCCACGAGCGTTGCCTAAACATCAAGGCCAGATTGGTTAAAGCCCAGCAGGACAACATCGGAATATGCAACCCTACCAGACGAAACCGTGTGTTTGAGGTAGGAGAACAGGTCTTTGTAAAAAACAACAAGAGGTTAGGACAACCTCAAGTAGGTGTTCCCTTTACAGATAGTTAATAAGTTATGTTAAGAAAAACGCGAGCAATGGATTCACTTGTCTTTAAATTCCAGGTTCACCCTCATGATGTTAATGTCCCTGGTGGTAGCGAGTGCTCGGATCACCGACTTCTCGCACGCCAAATACATTCCCGTGCTAGATGGGGATGTGCTGGTGTTTGAACAGCGTGACCTCTTGAAACATTCGAGTAACCTTTCCGAGTACACTATTATGATAGACGAAACACAGAAACTGTCCGAGTCCTTTCCCCAATCTCATATGCGTAAGTTGCTAGAGGTGGATACATATCACCTGAGAACCTTGTTGTCCGTCCTTAATGTACACCACAGGATTGCCAGTAGCTTAGATTTCTTAGGTACAGCCTTGAAGGTAGTGGTGAGTACTCCTGATGCCTCAGTTTTCCTAAAGGTCAAAATAACGGAGGCTCAGCTAGTGGAATCTAACTCTAAACAGATAACCATCAACTCTGAGACTCAAAAACAAATTAATAAATTAACCGACACAATTAATAAGATAATTAATGCCCGAAAAAACGACTTGGTTGACACTCCACATTTATTCGAAGCACTATTGGCAAGAAATAGAATGCTTTTTACAGAAATTCAAAATATGATTCTTACCATTACGCTAGCCAAGTCGAATATAGTAAACCCCACAATCCTTGATCATGCCGATTTGAAATCGCTTGTCGAACAAGACACACCCATAGTAAGCTTAATAGAAGCATCTAGAATCAGAGTCCTTCAGTCCGCAAACATTATCCACATACTAATAGCCTACCCAAAGGTTAAGTTCTGGTGCAAGAAGGTCACTGTCTACCCGGTCTCCCATCAACACATCATCCTACGCCTCGACACACTGGCGGAATGTGAGAATGACACCTTTACGGTCACTGGATGCACTGAGACCACACACCGCACGTTCTGCGAATGGTCCCGGCGCGAATCTTGCGCGCGTTCTCTCCATGCGGGAAACCCTGCACAATGCCACACACAACCCAGCCACTTGCGAGCAATAACGCCCGTAGATGACGGTGTTGTAATAATCAACGAGGCAATAGCCCGCGTTAGCACAGATGGTGGGCCAGAGATTCTGATCGAGGGAACGCACCTGGTGACCTTCGAGCAAACGGAAACCATCAACGGTTCTGAGTTCGTAAACACTCGAAAGGCGCTAAGCAAGCCACCAGGAATCGTAAGGTCACCACTACTGAACATCGTCGGCCACGACCCGGTGCTTAGCATCCCCCTGTTGCACAGAATGAACAAGGAAAACTTGCTCTCCATCCAAAGTTTAAAGGAAGAAGTTGAATCCGCAGGCTCACCTAGGCTCTGGTTCGCAGCTGGAGTCATCTTGAACGTCGGTCTGATTGGCTCCATCTTACTTTATCTGGCATTAAGAAGAAGACGAGCCTCCGAGGAGATACAAAGGACCATCGACAAATTCAGCTTGACCGAGGATGGTCAAAAACCTGAGGGGGGGGTAGTTAACAAACAATCAAGTTCATATTCTCTTAGCAACTAAGTAGCTTCGCATAAACATTGCTGCCGCGCCATAATCGATGCATAAACATGCGTCGTTGGAAAGCGGACACTTCCCATTTGGAGTGTTGCGCGGCGCCGCAAGTAATGCTGAGTCGGCTTGCCGCTCATTGTCGCGCAGGGTAAGCTAAGTAAAAAATATTGTCTGTACTTCAGTTCTTACAAAGCTGCTTAATAAATTACAGCTCTACTCCGGTGCATAGCCGTAAATATCTTTGTTCTTAATTACGAACGCATTGCTACGCCACAAGGCTAGTAATAAAACCAAGGGGGCGAAGTCAAGCCCTCCAACATAGTCTACCTAAAAAGTGTCAAAGGCGTACCTCTGCTGAAGAAGGAAGACCCAATGAAAATGGTATTCAGCCTAATCCAGATAAAATAAAGGCAATATAAAATTATCCTCTTCCAAAAACACCTAAAGAAATAAAGGCATTTTTAGCACTCTGCGGATTTTATCGTAAATTTATAAGATTTCGCTGAAATAGGCCAGCCCCTTACATCATATCTAAAAAAGGGAAGCATCATAGATATACAAAATGTCGCCTTTAATGAAGCTTTCGCCAAATTAAAAGCTCTGATAATTTCAGACCCAGTTTTAATAAAGAATTTGTCTTGACAACAGATGATAGTGACTATGCTCTAGGTGCTGTACTTTCTCAAACCAGCAAGCCAATAAGTTTTGCAAGTCGTACGTTAAATGAACATGAGATCAGATATTCAACAATAGAGAAACAATTGTTGGCCATTGTTTGGGCAACTAAATACTTTATACGGACGGCATTTGAAGATCAATAGTGATCACAAACCTTTACAGTGGCTTCATTCCTTAAAGGAACCAAATATGAAGTTGCAAAGGTAAAAAATAAAACTTAACGAATTCGATTTTGACATTAAATATATTGCTGGTAAAGAAAATAATGTCGCGGATGCTCTGTCACGCATAAAGCTAGAAGAAGCTAACGTACTAGATACAGTAACCATGGCAACTTGCCACAGCTCAAAGGAAAACGAAAACAATGGCATTCTAATTACGGGGAAACCATTGAATACATTTAAAAAAGAAATAATTTTTAATAAAACCAGAAAAAATGAAATAAAGTCAGAAGAATACTTTTGTAAATTAATTACAAAAATAAATTATAATACCATGACCGAACATTTTGCAGCTAATATTATAAAAGAATACTTTTGCGGCAACACAACCGCTATTTTGATAGATAGTGAACCTGACTTCGCTCTATTACAAAGAGTATATGTCAAATTAATTGCCCCAAAAACAGGCACTACAGTTCTAAAATAGAATAGAAATCTTTTAAATATATCAAATTTTGCAGAATTTAGCAACATAGTACATGATATTCATCAGGAACATATACATAGTGCCATAAATAAAACAATATTAAAATTTAAACAAAAATATTTCGCTTTAGAAATAAGAAATATAATAAATCAATGCACTATTGTAATAGCGCTAAACATGAACACCAAAGGACAGACAGACCCCTTGAAATTAATCCTGAATGTAAAAATATTAGAGAAAAATATGTTGTAGATTTCTGGGGATTTTCGGGATAATGGTATCTAACTTGTATAGATATACATTCTAAACTCCAAAAGAGCTTTATTGCAAACCATTAAACTTGACCAAGACCCATGGCTAATAAATAAATCTCTTCAAAGTTGGTTAACAACAACATTCAATATTCAAACTGAAATTCCAACATGTAAAACCGGCATTGCCGATATAGGAAGAGTTCACAAGGCATTGCATGAGAAAATGCGAATTTTAATAGCGTCTAATAGAACGTTGGACACCAATAACTATATTGAATTAATAACATATAACTACAATCATAAAACAATCCATGATACAACAGGTAAAACACCTGCAGATGTATTTCTTTATAATCAACGAATTGAAAAAGACACGCAGAAAAACAAAGAAGATAGAATTAAAAAAATAAATGAAACTAGGTTAGATTCATTCAACACTAATCCAAATTTTCTAAAGAAACCAAATAACAAGAAAAATCAACTTTCTGGCGAAGAAGTATCCGATACTAAAAAATTAGGCGATAAGCATTATCAAAATGTTAAGAAAGGTAGAGAATTCACTCGACATTACAGCAAATATACTATAGAAAAATATACCAAACCCGAATTTTTACAGGGAAATCCATGATTGGCTTCCTTATCGGACTAATCCTTTTATCAGTTGCACATACAAGCAAGATCGAAATCTCACCAATAAACACAAACTAAGGATTCATTCTCTTCAATACAGGAGACATAGGCAAATATTCAGATTATATCACACACTCATTCCTTATAAATTGTACCGAAATTGAATTAACTTTCAGCGACTTATTAACCCAATCATACAAAATTAATGATAAACGCACATTATTTTTAATTAAAAATCTTCACAACCAAATGAAAGGTCTATATCTCGCTAATCGATATAAACGTGGTCTTTTTATACGCTTCGACCATTGAAAATGGTCAAAAAAGGGTATACTAACTTTGTGCAAATGTATGTAACAGGCAGAAGGAGGTGTGGCAGACCCATAAAGTATATATTCTTGCTCAGGATCACTAGCCGAGTCGATTGAGCCATGTCCGTCTGTCTGTCCGGATGTCCGGATGTCCGTCTGACCAGATGAACACACAGATCTCAGCTATTATAAACGCTAGAGACACCAAATTTGGAATAAAGGTTCCTATATTCTCGGAGCAGATCAAGTTTATTTCAAATGTTGGGTGCCACGCCCACCGCCCCCGCAAATCAATAATTTAATTTTTGAACTCAATTTATAAGCGCTGTATAAAAGATACAACTTTCTGACTTCAACATATACTAAGCTGAGTGAAATATCTTCGTATTCTCTAAATTACAATCCAATCGGACAATAAACACAGAAGTTATTTAAGAAAGTATGAGCATAAAACCAAGTGCTCGTGTCGGCTAACAAGGGAGGCGGGCGAGCGCGAAGCGCGAGCGCCATCTGTCGGCTATAATTTTCAAGCATGTGCCTATGTGTATGTGTATGAATTTAACAAATTAACTACACTAGATCATGGGTCGAAGGGTATCCCACTGTCGCGTGCCGCGCGACTGTTGCCTTTCTTACTGGTTAATATTGCAGGATCAGTATATAAGTTTCTATTCGGCATCTTAGATGATACTGACAGGGAAAAAATAAAAAATCAATTAAATACCTTAAGCAATAATATTATTCAAACAAATGAAGTAAATCATGTACTTAATAAAGTAAATGAAATAATTAAAACAATAGAAAACACAAATATTAGAAATACACAAATAACTTACTTAAACGAAAATATTGAATACTTTACTAAAAACGTTGAGACACTTGAGTTAGCATTGCAATTAACAATACTGGGCATATTCAACCCAAAACTTCTTCATTATAATCATTTAAAAGACATAAATGCTAAAGTACTACTAAATATAAAAACTTCAGCCTGGTTAAAACAAGAAACAAATTAAATTTATATATTGTCACACATTCCTAAAACAATTAAACCATACCCAAAATATAAAATTATAAGATACCCAGACCAAAATAGAGAATGGCTACAATATGATTTCGAAGACGAATTCTATCAAATAGACGGAATCATTTATAATATTAATAACAAAGTAATTAAAGATAAGTGCATAATTGGAACTATTAAAAATATACAAACAAACTGTTTGACTAGTAAAGTTGATTTAACACAATTTGTACAATATATTGCACATAATATTGTAATTACTTATAATTTAACAAATCCAAATTTAAATCAAGATTGTGAAGTAAACAAACTAAAAATTAAAGGAAATCAGCTAATAAAAGTTTATGATTGTACCCTACAACTTAATGATTGGTCGATTTCAAATGCCTACTCTGATTATTCATACCCTGTATTTTTAGAAAATAATATAACTAAAATCACACTGTTATCATAGAAACAAAAGAAACAATATGGCAAGAACAAAAACAAAATAATCAATTTAAAATTATAACATTTTCTTTATTGTCTATAATAATATTTTTCATATCTACATACATTATATTCAAATTCAAATCAATACCTAAAAAATTGTTGATAATAACTATAAAGACAAAAGAGCACGAGAACGTACTCCAAGACAAAGAAGGGAAGAATGACGTTATGGAACTTAATGAAAACATAAAACCCATCAGCACACTATACCCTCTCGCTACAATATAAATGTATCAGTATAATAATACACAACTGTACCACATTGCATCCCAATACAATAATATACACACAGAACTTATGTGGCGTGATTGAAACGCCTCTGGTTTCTTGTGTACAAAACCACTCTAGCATAAGTCAGTCATACAGTCGATTTGAATTGAAACACATAGTTTTATATAAAAGTTGAAAATAAAATTTTTAATTCCGAAAAAAATGAAGGCTTAAATTTTGTGATGAAACAACGGACGCAAGTCACATATGTAATTCAAATGACGCTATGTCTGCGCTATGTTGATGTAGTGGATTTTGTCGTGCGAGAGGATTTTCTCGGGTTCATCCACTTAAGATGGACTGATTCCAAACCTAAGCACAAAAGTTACCGTTGAGGAAATAGTGAATGCTGCAAGAGTATACAAAGCAGATTTAATAAGCTTCAATGATACAGAGCTGAAATCAGAAATAATCCTTTGGCACCAGCATTGCAAGACATCTTCATTTCTACAAGCACAAACAGCGATTGATGCTTTGAAAATCAAAGAGGCAAATAATTACGAATCGTTTTTCCGAATATTGCGAACTGCTTCAATTATTTGCAACAATACCAGTGACTTCAGCAACAGCAGAGCGTTCTTTTTCAGCGCTCAAAAGACTGAAAACATTCCTAAGAGTCAACATATCTGAAAATCGACTCAACGGTGTGGCTTTGGGATACACACATAAAGATGTGAAAATCTCCAATGATGAAGTTGTGGATCTTTTCGCTAAACTTAAACCTCGACGACTTACAACGTTGGATTGGTCATTTAAAGAATGAACGAGCGAAAAAAATGGCATAGTATTTAAATAAAAAAATGATACTGTTATATAGTGTTTAAATAAATATTGTTTAATTAAAAATTAGCTCTCCTCCTAAAAAAAAAAAAGAATGAAGTGGTACTGATTTTCATTTTTCTTGCAAACATCGATTTATAGAAACTTCCAAATAAGGCACAGTAAAATCCAGTGGCGATAGCGACAACAACGGTTTGGCAGCTTAATTTCCAGTTAAGGGATGGCACCTTCAAATATTAATTTGCACCCACACAAGGAACGCGCGAACAAAAATAATTTTTTAATGCCGAAAAACACACCGAAGTAACTGCTCGGGCGCCAATGAAAAATCTCTAAGCGTTTTTAGAGAACGAAAATTCATGAATTACAAAAAAGACGCGGTGGCTCGGATTTAATAATTATTACAATTTATTGCTGCTGCTGGCTTTGACGATTGCTTTTCCGAGAGTGTTTGAAACAAGTGAGAGTGGGCCACAATCCGACCACACTCTCCGAATTCGCCGTCGGCATGTGCCGATCGTCAAAACTAAGAGAATAAATTATGCTCTACGACACTTCTTGTGTTCTCTTAGATACTAGCTTAATTACATATTTTACGATCAATTTCACCATAAAGTAGTTTCTCGATAGCTGGGCTGACGGGATAAAAACACTGCTTGACGGGCTTCGCGTCTCCGACATCGATGTGATGTTCAATTAGCGAAGTACGACCAAGTTTATCTGCTGCATTGGGAAACATCTGTTTTACAACAGCGAGCTGTTGAAGCTGATGGTGGCTCAAGAGAGAAGCATTGGGCTCTATTAGGTCAGACGACGTCGAGGGGGACTGGAATGCACTTATAATATTAGGAGCAAGTTGAAATACTCGCCCGCTGTGTGAACATAGGATAGTCTTCGGTAGCGTAAATTTGCCTACGTGGAGGGACTGGTTTAGGGCGATGGACAGGCTCAGCGCGACAATAAAGCTCGTTCAATAAATTTTCGCTCATATGAACGAGACGACGTAAATGTCCAACCGAATGGACGGGCTGATATAAAAGTTTCTGACGAGTATCAGGCAAAAGATTATTCTTTAAAATCTCCACCAACTCTTCTTCATCATTTTTTAACGAAGATTTATGGATTCATGGACGCGACAATAAAGGTTGAAAAAGACTCTCCAATCTTCTGCTTGCGAGAACGAATCAGTTCCATGGACATAAAATCTGAGCGGTAGTCTTTGTAATGTTGGCGAAGGGGTGCACAAAAATCTGACCAAACGATGCGATCTACCTGTTTATGGTATCGCCAATACCAATTACGAGCTTTACCGGTGACTAGCACATGCATATGCTTACACATAGCCGTGAAATCACTGTCCAAGGTTTCGTCGGTTAACGACTTGACCCGATAAATGAATTCTTCGACACCTAGCCCTTCTGTGGATCCTTCAAAGTGCAAGTTCCATTTTTGCATTATGTCAGCAGTTTTACGTGTGAACAGCGATGATGTCACTGGTGACGGAGTTGCACGTACAGGAATAGATGGAGCTTGAGCATCAACGGGGCTCTGGCGAATATTCAGCGAAGACATAACGCGAGAGACTGTTTGTTCGATGATATTTTGTTCTACTGTATAGTCAAAATCATTGTGGCGGCGAGCCAGGGGAGGACGACTGGGTGCTCCACGTTGTCTATCACTAGTAGATCTCAAGGAAGGGGCTTGATTTGGGCTGTTGCTGACATCTAATGCAGATGACGCAGCTGCACTTTGGTTTATGGAGCGAGGCTCCTGATCATCGGCGGTGTTAGTGCCTTGTGCGAGTTATAATGCTTTTGTGAGATTTCGTGTTAAAACTCTAGATGTGCCTTGAACAGTGGGGCCGGCACGAGGTGCGGCAGACATTGTTCTTGGCGGGGAACAATTTCCGACGACAAGTTTTAGCAAGTTTTTAGCAAGAGTGGGTGTTATCCATTATTTGATCGCAGATAGCACATTTGCTATCTGTCTTAGCCAAAGAATTTGGCGTATTTCTTGGACTATTAGTAACTGGCATCTTTATGAAGGTGTTTTGTTTGGTAACAAAAGAAACATGGAAAATAAAACAATCACTAAAGGTTAAAGGAATGTAAATTGGGCTATTGAAACTAATACAAAAGAATTTTAGTCACTTTATTTCCAATGTCTATCCAGCTACAATATTCAGCAAGTGTATGCTACGCAGCATGATCACAAGTTCCAGGGCAATACGAGGGAAGAAGCTTTCAAGGGAAGAACAAATTTACATGATCCGATCAAAAAGGTTAAGGTGAGGGTCCACCCTAATTCAATTAATATACTCAACAAAAACAACATGCCAAATTGACATTCAGTATTGGTAGGCATCGGTGCACTGACAGCAATATTTATGAACTGTGTATGGCAGTATTTTCATAATGTAACCAATCAAACAATGATTTTTCCTAGACTAAACGAAAGCAAAGGTGAGCAGTAGAGAGTAAGCAAGTATTCGTAAACACTATATACATATATAGTTAATTATGTATATAGACATGACAATAGCAGATGTTAATTGCTATGTATTTTCAAATCGAAATTTAAATGTATATAAATTCTCGGAAAGCAATCCTAATGCATTCCCACCAGCACGAGTGATAGCGATGGTTAGCATAACCTGGGCAAATGGCACACCATAGGTGTAAGATTCAAACAGGCGGGCGAGATCTTCTTGACCGTGCTCATTCGGAGAGAAAGGGGTGGTTCTTGCCTGTTGTATGTTACTGGTACATGAAATTAAAATTAGATCTCTAGTGGAAGCTCAACTTCCGGAAAAAACACGAAGACTATTTGGCTCTATCCGAGAAGGTCATAAATAGTAAACTCCATGATCAAAACACATATTTTAACACGGGTAATTGTTAAATATGTGCCCTCAGCAGCGATTTTTTTTTACAGAAAGGGTTATATTTATGATTAATTTAGGTGAATGACAGAAGTCTCGGACTCTTCTAGTTTTTATACCCTTTGACCATTGAAAATGGTCAAAAAAGGGTATACTAACTTTGTGCAAATGTATGTAACAGGCAGAAGGATGCGTCGGAGACCCCATAAAGTATATATAGTGACATATTCATTCTCTATATGAAAAACTTAAACCGATCTTTTGAAAAGCTTCACTCTTCAAAAGCCTCAGTTCATTCTCCATATGAAAAACTTAAACCGATCTTTTGAAAAGCTTCACTCTTCAAAAGCCTTACAACAGAAGTTCTCTCAAGACACCAACCGTCAAACGATAAGAAGCTTAAGTTACTGATAAACAAAGATGTAAAGCTCTGTAGAACTTTAAGGTTTCCTGGTCCATAATAATAATTCTGTCAGTTAGTTTATGAGTGACTCTGGTGTATTAAACAACAAATAAATCTATCAAATAAAAATTATAAATAAAAATTATATTTTTTTATTTAAATGAACACCTAAATACTTAATTGGCGCAGCCGGTAGGATGTTAGTTATTGATGAGGAATAAAATTTATCCAAGTCCTTAACTATCATCCGCAAAAGAACTCACGTGAATCGCGACGGTAATTCGGTGACATCAGTTGAAAGTATAAACCCAACGGTGTTCATAGCCGAGAAGTGATTGTGACAAGCAGTGAGAGAACAAGAACAGTAGCCCGCTTAAATATAAACAAGTGTGACCGCTACATAAGTTCAACGCAACAAAAGTGAAGTGAACAAGAACAGTAGCCCGCTTTAACAAAAACAAGTGTGACCGCTACATAAAGTTCAATCCACCAAGCAGTAAATTAAACAAGAACAGTAGCCCGCTTTAACAAAAACAAGTGTGACCGCTACATAATAAAAACGTTCTTTAAACAAATCAAACAAATTAAACAAAAATGGCATTATCAGTTGATAATCTATCGCAACTGCTACGACAAATACGTCAAGTGCCGCAGTTCTGTGGAGAGCCAAACAGCCTCAGTTCGTTTATCAGACGAATTGAATACCTGCTCAACCTATACCCGACGAACGACCCTCTTCAGAAAGCTATCATATATGGAGCCATTGAACTACAGGTCATCGGAGATGCTGAGAAGGTCTGCCAACTAGGATTCCACAACGAGTGGTCAACCCTAAAAGAAGCTCTGATTGTCGAGTTTAAAACTCAAACTCCCCTGGAGGAACTTTTGCGACGTCTGTATTGCACGCCCTACAAAGGTAATTTACGTCAATTTTGTGAACAATTAGAAGATAAGTCAACTATTATTATTAATAAGTTAGCCTTAGAAGACAATCAAAATAATACATTAGTCTATTCACAAGCAATGGCAACTACAATAAAAAATACTATTCAACGCTCACTCCCTGACAGGCTGTTCATGACCCTAGCGAGGCATGACATTTCAACTGTTCAAAAATTAAGACAAATTGCCCAACAAGAAGGTCTTTACGAAGACCCAATTTCTAAGAAATCAGATTATTGTCCAAAACTAAATACAAACGTCCTAAACACTAATACTAACACAAATAAAAACAAAAACTGTCATTCCAATCAACAATTCGTAAGCCCCTTTAACCCATTAATAAATCCCACGCAGATCCAAACCCCAAATGTAAACAACCAAACCCCTCATAAACAAGCTTTTCCGTCTAGACAACAACAGTTCGATCAGAACAGATCAAATTTGTTTAATGAATTCAGAGCAGACTTAAATCGCGACCGACAGAACGACACCCGAAACTATTATCAGCCCCCCAACAACCAAGAGTGCCGAATAAGCGTTTTAGAGAAGGCAGCGGACAATCACGTATGCAGACAGATGAAAGTCACCATCAATACGAGTTAGATAACAATAACATTGCTGACCAAGACAATAACAACGACGAACAGTTCCACGAAGATCAATTACAGTATACACAAAATGAGATGTATACAAATCAGCAAATTCAACAAGCCGAAAATTTTCCAATACCAGCCTGGGAACCCACCAATACATAGAGATTATGTTTAATAATCACAGATACCGATGCATAGTAGACACTGGTTCATCAATAAACATGATGAACTCAAACTTTTTTAATCTTCAAGTTCATGATAAAGAAATAGTTGTCAGAAGTATGACAGGCTATTCAAAACTAAATAAATTCGTAAATCTTCCAGGCAATGGGCTTTTTCAGCAATCGCAGAAATTCTATATTCATTCGTTTTCACCATTTTATGACATTCTATTAGGAAGAAAAGTATTAATGGAAAACAACGGTTGTATAGATTATTTTAGAAAAGAAACAATTATTAATGGAAGAACATTCCTTCATAAAGAACTTGAGCTTTGTGACGGAAATTCGTCAAAAAATTTTGAAGCAATTTTACAGGAAAACCACTTTACAGCCGAAATAAACTACGCATTGGACAATGACATAAACTCAGACCACACATACCGATTAGACCATTTAAACAATGAAGAAAAATATAGACTTACACAATTACTTAAAGAATTCAAAGATATTCAGTATTCTGATAAGGAAGACCTAACTTTTACAAGCATCATACGCCATGATATTAAAACAGTTCACGAAAACCCAGTATACAAAAGACCCTATTCATATCCTTTTGCTTATGAAACAGAAGTTAATAAACAAATTGAGGAAATGCTACAACAAGGCATTATACGCGAAAGCGACTCCCCCTATTGCAGTCCCTTATGGATTGTTCCCAAAAAGATAGACGCATCTGGCAAACCAAAATTCAGGTTGGTCGTCGACTATCGAAACTTAAATGAAATAACCATAAATGATAAATTCCCAATTCCAAATATGGATGAAATATTAGGCAAGTTAGGGAAATGCCAATACTTCACAACAATCGACTTAGCGAAAGGTTTTCACCAAATCGAAATGGACCCTAAATCCATACCAAAAACTGCATTCTCAACTAAACACGGTCACTACGAGTATACTCGCATGCCATTTGGTTTAAAAAATGCCCCAGCAACTTTCCAACGTTGCATGAACTTCGTTCTTAAAGACCTCATTAACAAACATTGCCTCGTATATTTAGATGATGTTATCATCTACTCAACATCCCTCACTGAACACCTGAACTCACTAAAGAAAGTTTTTGAAAAACTTAAAGAGGCAAATCTCAAGCTCCAGTTAGACAAATGCGAATTTTTGAAAAAAACAAACAAATTTCTTAGGTCATACCATAAGTCCAGATGGTATACGACCCAACAAAGAAAAAGTAAAAGCTATTGAAATATTTCCCATTCCAAAAACCTCTAAAGAAATCAAATCATTTTTAGGCTTATGCGGATATTACCGCAAGTTCATTCCAGATTTTGCAAAAATAGCAAAACCTCTCACCTTATTTTTAAAGAAAGGAGCTAAAATTAATAAGGGTTAAAAACCCTTATCATGAACGACCCCATTCTCATTTGCCCTGACTTTACAAAAATATTTCAAGTTACTACTGACGCCAGCAATTTCGCCATAGGAGCCGTGCTATCACAAGATAATAAACCAATTAGTTTTGCAAGCAGAACATTAAACGACCACGAACAGAATTACAGTACAATAGAAAAAGAATTATTGGCAATTGTTTGGGCAACCAAATACTTCCGCCCATATTTATATGGAGTCCCTTTTGAAATATTAAGTGATCATAAACCCCTTGTCTGGCTAAATAATATAAAAGAACCTAACATGAAATTACAACGTTGGCGAATCAAACTTAGTGAATACAATTTTAAAATAAAATATTTGGAAGGAAAACTAAATTACGTAGCAGACGCTTTATCTCGAGTCAAAATTGAAGAAAATATGATAGGTGAAGAAGAAAATATTTCAACAGCAGCAACAAAACAGTAACGTAAAAATCTTAAAAAGTATAATTAAACTAAAGGACATTAATCCTTAAACGCTGAATTCAAGGAATTAACATTCACATATAATTAGCACCCTGGTATCGAAAAAAATGATACGACTCTTTAAAGAAACTCACTATTTTCCCGACTATAACAAATTAATTCAAAATATCATTAATGATTGCGAAGTCTGCAATCTTGCAAAAACAGAACATAGACCAACAAAACTTACTTTTGAAATAACCCCAGAGACAAATAACCCAAGAGAACTTTACGTAATTGACTTTTATGATATTGACAATGAACAATATTTATCCTGTATTGACGTTTATTCAAAATTTGCATCACTTATAAAAACAAATAGTAGAGATTGGCTAGAAGCCAAAAGAGCCCTAACTAGAATATTTAACGACATGGGAAAACCACAGAAAATTAAAGCAGACAAAGACTCAGCATTCATGAGTAACTCTTTAAAGGTTTGGCTAAATAACGAAGATATACAATTAGATATTACCACGAGCAAAACAGGAATAGCAGATGTAGAACGTCTTCATAAAACAATAAATGAAAAGATCCGAATTATTAATACCGAAAATAATAGAGAAAATAGGGAAACAAGAACAGAAACAATTTTATACACATACAACCATAAAACTAAACATAATACAACCGGACAAATACCAGCTTACATACTACTCTACGCAGGCACACCTACTTATGAATTAAAGAAAACAAAATTAACAAACTTAATGAGAACCGAAAAAATTACGAAGTTGACACAAAATATAGACAAGCCCCTATAACGCGCTCGAAATCTAAAAATCCCTTTAGGAGAACAGGCAGAATAGAACAACTAGATGAGAAACATTATAACGAAAACAATAGAGGACAAAATGTGACACACTATAAAAGTAAATTTAAAAAGAAAAACAATATTAATAACAGCAAATATTTACAGCCGACCAACACCCAATCATCGGACTCATAATTATTATAATGACTCTTATGATGACACAAACTAATGCAGGAACAATCGAAATAAACCCTATCGAAAACAATCAGGGATTCATTCTATTTGAATCAGGAACGATACAACTCCCTATTGCATTCATGCACCATTGTCTGACAGTTAACATAACACAAATTGAAGAAACATATAACACTCTTATTAAAGAAAGCAAGCAATTTAATAACATAACACAAATAAATTACCTAATTGAAAAAATGAAAAGGGAAATGAACGGAATACGTATAACAAAACGCAATAAACGAGGACTGTTCAACATTGTAGGCTCTACTTACAAATACCTTTTCGGTACACTAGACGAAGACGACAGACAAAATTTTGAAAACCAAATTTCATCCCTATCCCAAAGCACCGTTCAGATTAGCAGTCTAAATCACGTTATTGATAACCTTAATAACGGTATTCAAATGATAAATAGCCACTCAGAATTTATAAAAAAAGAACAAAAAATCTCCCTTTTAATATTTAATATCGAACATTTCACTGAGTACATTGAAGACATCGAAATGGGTTCACAATTAACCCGATTAGGAATATTCAATCCAAAACTTCTTAAACACGACAACCTTGGTAACGTTAACTACAAAAACTTAATGGACATAAAAACTTCTGCCTGGTATAATACAGGTACTAACGAAATTTTCCTAATGTCTCATATTCCCACTAACACAGTTGAACAGCCTACTTTTCTTATCACCCCTTACCCAGACAATAATGGACAAAGTATTAACGAAAATTTAGAAGGCAAATTCTATCTACACAATAATAATGTTATAAATACACAAACAAAAAATATTATTAAAGACCATTGTATTGCTAGTATAATCAAACACGAAACACCAACATGTACCTTCCAAAAATACCGCAAACCATTTTTGATCCAAAACATTAAGCCTAACATACTAATTACATGGAACACAACCCGAGAAAAACTTAACCAAAATTGTAACAATCAAGAAATCTTTATTGAAAATAACAAAATTATAAAAATATTTAATTGTACAGCAGAGGGATGCAGAGACGAACCACTCCTAATGGCGTCCTGCTATCTAGCGCATGACAGGGAATCGCCGACTGAGGAGACGGAGCGCCTGATCCATGAGGTGAGCCAGAAGAGGCAACCCCTGGTGATAGGTGCGGACGCCAACGCACATCACACCCTATGGGGCTGCAAGGATGTGAATAATAGAGGTGAGTCACTTTTAGACTTCATTTTAAAATACAATATTAAGATCGCTAACAGGGGAGAGGAACCCACCTACGTAGGTCCCACCTCTTCTAGCGTTATAGATCTAACACTCGCGTCTGGAACAAATACCGAAGTCACGGAATGGAGGGTTCTCAGCAAACCTTCCTTCTCTGACCATAGGTATATCCAGTTCGAAGTTCAATTTGAGTGCACAGTGACAAAAAGTCTTTACAAAAATCCCAGGAACACCAACTGGGATATGTTTAAGACCAAAGTGACAAGGACACTCCCATCCCCACTAACAATCTCATCAACGGTGGACATTGAGAAGTCCGTGAAGACTCTCTGTCATCACCTAACCTCAGCTTTCAACGCAGCATGTAAGACCTCAATAACAAGAAGGAAACACAGGCCACCCTGGTGGAACCCTCAATTGAAGGCACAACGCACCGACCTACAAGAAATCTTCAAACTAGCCAAACAAGCAAACGAAGATATTGTATGGGACGAATACAAGATAAGGCTCCGTGACTTTAAGAAAAAGGTCCAGACAGCAAAAAGGAACTCATGGAGATCCTTCTGCTCTGGTATTGAGAAGGTCACGGAAACCGCCAGACTTAGGAAGCTTCTGTCGAGCCAACCGGCAATACAGAGCCAACTAAGAACTAGCGATGGCCAATGGACGAGTAGCAGCAGGGAAGCGACTAATGCCCTTCTAAGCGAGCACTTCCCCGGATGCACAGAGGCACTCGATTCACAACAATCGGTGCACACGAACCCAGTGTCCGACGTACCTGGGAATATACTCACACCAGACAAAATCCAGTGGGCCATAGACTCCTTTGAGAGCTACAAATCCCCTAGGCTGGATGGTATAATACCAGCCATGCTGCAGAAGACCAAAGAAAAGGTCACTCCATGGCTGGAATCAATATTCAAAGCATGTCTGGGGCAGGGATATGTACCTGTACCCTGGAGGACAGCACGTGTTGTGTTCCTGCCGAAAGCAGGAAAATGCAGTCACATGCAGCCGAAAGACTACAGACCGATAAGTCTCACCTCTTTCCTGCTTAAAACCTTCGAAAAACTTCTGGATCTACACATAAGAGGAGGCACGAACCGACTCGTAGAATCCAACCAACACGCCTACACAAAAGGCAAATCGGTGGAAACAGCGCTACACTCCCTAGTAGTCACCATCGAAAAGGCCCTACACCACAAGGAATTTGCCTTAGGAGCGTTCCTGGATATCTCAGGTGCATTCAACAATGTATCCACGGAAGCGATCATGCGAAGCCTGAGAGCTACAGAAACCCACGAGGCTGTAAACTCTTGGATAGGAAATCTATTGAGCTGCAGAAGAGTAAGAGCCGAATGGGGAACCACCACCATAACCAAGGCAGCGCACAGAGGCACGCCACAAGGCGGAGTGCTGTCGCCGCTGTTGTGGAACCTGGTGGTAAACGACGTCTTAAGGAAATTTAAACGGAAAGCCCCAAAGATAACTGCCTATGCAGACGACATAGCCATAATTATCGTGGGCAAATGTCCAATGACGATCAGCTCCGTCATGGACAATACGCTTAAAGAGGTACTGAAGTGGGCTATGGATGTCGGACTCAGTATCAATGCGGACAAGACGGATCTAATTCTCTTTACCAAGAGATACAAGATACCGCGATGGACTCCGCCATCTATAAACGGTGCCATGCTCGAGCCAAAAAAGAGCGTGAAGTATCTAGGAATAGTACTGGACAGTAAGTTGAGCTGGAAAACCAATGTGGAGGAAAGGGTGAAGAAAGCCACATGTGCACTATACGCATCGCAAAAGATGCTAAGTAGCACGTGGGGTTTGTCTCCCAAACTGATGCACTGGATCTTCATCTCAATTGTTCGTCCAATACTACTCTACGGTGTCCTAGTATGGTGGAAGGCCACTAAAAAATCCACATACCTCCTAACAATGGAAAGGGTACAAAGACGTGCACTGATGTGCATTACTGGGGCACTGAGATCTACTCCAACAAAGGCCTTGGAAGTGATACTTGGAGTTTTCCCCATTGACATACAGGCCAAATTACTAGCACAAAAGACAGCGCAACGTCTCTGTGCTACAGGAAATATGGCCCTCGCAAATTATGGGCACAGTGAAGTAGGAGGAGAGTCACTCAATAGCACGGACTATGTGACCCCAATAAACAACTTCTCAAGAACGCCTGCCCTAATGGGAGATGAAGATTGGAAAATCGGCATGGACGAAAACGCAACAAAGCTATTTACAGACGGATCCAAAATGGAAACCGGCGTGGGCGCCGCGGTCTACTGTGCAGATCCGCCCATTCAAGTGTCGTACAAGTTGCCGGACTACTGCAGCATCTTCCAAGCGGAGGTCTTCGCTATAAAGAAGGCTGCAGAACTTGCGACAACGCTCAACAAGAATCGGGTCAGCATCTTTGTCGACAGTCAGGCGGCTATCAAATCCATGCAATCCTATGTCATCAGCTCCGAAAGTGTAATGGCAAGCAGGGAAGCATTAGATGCATTACGCAGCCGCTCGAAGGTGCGCATCTTTTGGGTTCCCAGCCACCAGGGCATTGACGGAAACGAGATGGCAGATAGGCTAGCAAAGGAAGGTGCCGAATCTAGACAACTGACAGTTGAAGACCTGAAGATACCTCTACGATCTACAAGCCACAGCTTAGAAGAAAGCGCTGCATTAACAGCAAGAAGAAGGTGGCACAGCACAATAAACTGTAAGATAGCGCGCACTATGTGCAAACTTTCAAATGTGAAATTGGCCCAATACGTTATTCAGCTCCCTAGAAGAGACTGCAGAACAATGGTGGGTATACTCACGGGTCACTGCCTGACCGCAACTCACGCTAAGAAGTTGGGCATCACCGACAACGAAGAATGCAGGAAATGCAAGGTACCAGGAGTAAAAGAAACTCTGGAGCACCTCATCTGCGACTGCCCCGCACTCATGGCCTCGAGAGCGAAATGCCTTGGAAGCCCACTGCTTGCATCACTGGAAGAAGCAGCGGGCCTGGCACCCCAAAAACTCCTGGCTTTTGCCAAACTAACCAGCACACTAGACTGGGATAATTAAATCGAGAAATTAACAGCCTCCATCACTTATCCGGCAACACTAAGGATCATAATGATCTATGTGAGGCCCCCACTTGGGGGTCTGCCGACATAACCTAACCTAACCTACAGCAGAGTTAAAAGAATTCTCAATATCAAATAATATGCATCAATATACAAATCTGATATTCACCGAGCATAACGTGACAAAAGTTGAACCTATATCGCATATTGATATAAAAGAAATGATTATACTAAATAATAAGAATTATACAATCTATAAAAATATATTAATAATCCTCATGTTTGTATTAGCTGTAATATCCATATTTTACCTATACATGAAATGTAAAACAGCACCTCATAATATTATAATAACCTATCTAAGACCAAAAGCAAACAAATCAGTTGACAAAAATATTGAAACAGTTAAAGAAAAGAATACTGAAATAGTAAACATTGAAAGTCCAGTTCCACAATTATATCCAGAAGTAAAGGCTTGAGGACAAACCAAAATCTAAAAGGTGGGGGAGTGACATATTCATTCTATATATGAAAAACTTAAGCCGATCTTTTGAAAAGCTTCACTCTTCAAAAGCCTCAGTTCATTCTCCATATGAAAAACTTAAACCGATCTTTTGAAAAGCTTCACTCTTCAAAAGCCTTACAACAGAAGTTCTCTCAAGACACCAACCGTCAAACAATAAGAAGCTTAAGTTACTGATAAACAAAGATGTAAAGCTCTGTAGAACTTTAAGGTTTCCTGGTCCATAATAATAATTCTGTCAGTTAGTTTATGAGTGACTCTGGTGTATTAAACAACAAATAAATCTATCAAATAAAAATTATAAATAAAAATTATATTTTTTTATTTAAATGAACACCTAAATACTTAATTATATATTCTTGCTCAGGATCACAAGCCGAGTCGATTGGGTCATGTCTGTCTGTCTGCCTGTCTGTCTGCCTGTGTGAACGCACAGATCTCAGCTATTATAAAAGCAAGAGTTACCGTATTTGGCAGGAAGACTTCTGTGTACTATAAGCTGATCAAGTTTCGGGCCTGCGTGCATAGGTTGCACGTGGAGGCGGATGCGTGCCGTATGATGCACGGATAAAGGGACGTGTGTGCAGTACGGTGCAAGGAAATTGGTAACCACCTGGGCGAATGTCGCGCTGCTCGGCTCCTTTTAAGCTTTATGCACTGATTTATAACTGGCAGTCGGCGCAGTTAAATTCTCTCACGTGGTGGAGGACGGGCAACCCGACGTGGAGACGACACTAGCGATCAATTAAAAAGAGAGGGAGTCGCTCTCACAGGGGTCTTTTATAGTCGAAAACTTAGGACACGGTCCTATGAAGTTGGCTGCGCTAATACGCGCTCACCGAATCAGCTACATTTAAGGGATGCGAGAGGGGGGTGTCATGAAGCTGCGAATGAGCAGACACAATTGGCAGAAGGTAAAAACGGATAAGAAATGTTGCGTCGGTCTGGCGAAACATGTTTCTATCGTATTACACAGCCCCACAAAAAAAAAAAAAGTTTCATGATCTGCGTAAGCGGTATATGTTTTAACATGTATTTTGTCCTTCTAAGTCCGAATCCGAACTCAAAAATGACGTATTACATCTGAGTTTCGACTTAACCTCAAAAAACTCGAAAAATTGTTAAAGCCCCAAAAAATAATGGGGTGTCATGATCGGGTCATGCGATATATGTTTCTATATGTTTTTAAACCTTCCAAATCCGAATTCAATGTCAAAACCAGCCAATCACGTCTGAATTTCAACCTAACCTAAAAAATTTTTGAAAAACTTCCAAAATTTCGAATTCATACAACTTTTTATTTTTGTGGGGCTGTGTTATTATTATTATATACTAAGCTGAATGAGATATCTACGTATTCTCTAAATTGCAATCCGATCGGACAATAAACACAGAAGTTATTTAAGAAAGTATGAGCATAAAACCAAGTGCATGTGTCAGCTAACAAGGGAGGAAGGCAAGCGAGTTACCATCCCACCCCCTAAACCCCCACGCCTCTAACATTGTCGGACACCGAACCGGGAAGACGAACAACTGGAGCACTGCACTGTACCGCATCCGGTCAAATGCTGACATAGCGTACAAAGTTGCACAGAAACATTGTCGGCAAGGGACCCGGCTAGCCGAACGCTGAGGCGGCACGAAAATTATGATTATGTTTAAATTAAGAACTTATGTACTTATATACAAGACGAAAACAGAGAGCTAGCGGAGACTTCTCCGAGACAATAAACTTCACTCTGGTTTTACACTTGAAACAGCCCGGTCGCATTTCTTATTCATCTCCGATATTCAAACTCACCATCGACAACCTAAGGACTCATAGCAACTCCCAGCTCCCCCCTAGGACGCACTGTTAACTGGCGCAGCCGGTAGCCTTATTGTAATTACTTACCTGTAAGTAAAAAAAAATGTGAGAAAAGAAACGGGTTATATTATGTGTCGACTGAAAGTGATTACAAATAAATTCTTATAGAACAAAGTGATACACTAAATGAAACTCAAACATACATGCAAACTTAAACTCTATCGCGATAACGTGGAATCAAACGCTGATCATCACGTCATCGGTATGTTCATACGCTATCAGATACATCGTCATTTTCATTTGACAAATACAAGTGTAGAATACTACCATGGTGGCGGGGAATCAAACGCTGATCATCACGTCATCGGTATGTTCATACACTATCAGATACATTACAACACTCATACGCTTTAGCATATGTACTGTGTTGCCACGGCGGTGTGTAATCAAACGCTGATCGTCATGCCACTGTGGCAGATACAAACGAGTCGTCAAAGCCTCCTTATATACATATGTATGTATGTACTCAAGCATACAATGTCAAGTATATTGCAATACGCTCTTGTGCTGTACTGCCGCGTTGGTATGGAATCAAACGCTGATCATCATGCAAACGTTGAGTACACATGCACCCGAAATACTACATCACATTTGCTTACATAGAGCGTCATACAATATGGCTATGGTGGTGTGGAATCAAACGCTGATCATCATGCCACTATAGCATAAGCAAATGAATCAACAAAGTCCTTCAACACACTTATACATTCAAACGCACACTGCCAAAATGTAAACAAATATCATATTACAAACTAAATGAGTCTCCTCTTGTGTACCACACCAACAAACACGCTGCATGTGTGGTTGCGCACTCATGTCTGGGGAGCTGAAGTAAGGGGTAAACGCTTGAGTATCGTCAAGTTATATCGCCCTTCGCTCTCTTACAAAGTGTTGCTGCATTCATGTATGCATATTCAAATTAAATAAAACAATGTATCGAAGAAGTCGACATATACGTAAACTTGGTTCCTTTTCATATATGAAATTCTGTATATTAAACAAGTACTAATATCAATCACATTACAGAGCTTGAGAAAAAAATAATTATTCGCGGAGGCACAAACATACACACAAATAAGTAAATACACACGAAATTCAAAATACATAACCAAACACAAGAAGGAATACACCCGTTACATTTAAAATACATTTAGATAAGTACACAATTTACATTTAAAGATACACTATACGCATACCCACACATTTTCTTGAGTTAGAAAACTTGTTCATTGTTTCCCGATTATAAACGATATACTAAGTAACTTAAAATTTAATGTCAAAAAAGTTCGTTTACAACCTTAGGAAGACTACACGTTCAGTTGTCGGGGCTCCACCAACCGCTAGTAAGCTTCCACACCCTACTAGACGTTCTGACCCCCTTCCTCCGATTTCCGAAGAGCCCAAGGCAATTCCTCGCCAAAAACCTACAATTGACTCAGGAAACGATTCTGCCCGTCCCACTCCACCTCCCTTAGCACCCACTGTCAGTGGATTTAGCTCGTTAATCTCAACTACATTCAAACCTAAAGATATTATGGCATTCGTTGAGCATTTGCCAACTTTTGAATGTACACCCCGTCAATTAGATAGATTTATCACTAGCGTAGAAGAAATTCTGATGCTCATCAGGAGAGCGGATCAAACGCCATATGGTCTACTTACTCTGAGGACCATCAGGAATAATATTATTGATAGAGCCGACGAAGCCTTGGAGCTTGCAAATACTCCCTTGGTTTGGGACGAGATAAAAAGCAATCTCATCCGCCTCTATTCGAGTAAAAAAAGTGAAGCCAACTTGTTAAGCGAGCTTAGCACATTTTCTGACAACCAGACTTTAGGGCAACTGTTCTTTGGTATATCAAAGGTGAGAAGTCAACTCTTCTCTATACTTAAGAACAGTGAGCACAACAACACCGTTATAGATGCCAAGAAAGTTGTCTACAACGAGGTTTGTCTCAATGCTTTTATCACAGGTTTGAGCGAACCTCTCAAGACTTTCGTCAGGCTAAAGTCCCCTTCTACTCTCGAACAGGCATACGAACAATGCCAAATGGAGCAGACCTTATATAGGGCACAACACAATCGGTCTAATAGAACAGAGCAGAGACCCAATGAATCAGATGGTAGGAATCACCGAAATAATAACGACAATAACAACCGCGGCGGACGAAATGACCGAAACGACCGTAGAGGACCGTACTCTAACTCCAACTAGAATAGACCATCTAATTCGTACAATCGTACACCCCAATCCGGCAATAACGATAACCAAGCCAATACATCAAATCCTTTCCGAACATCGCCGCATAGTCTGAACAATATAGAGGAGAACCCTCAACCCAACTCGAATTTTCAGCAACCTGCCTCGGGAAGCCAACAGGGTACATAAGTCCGGCCACGCACAGTCCCTCTCTCCCTTTCATTAAAATCAAACTACCCCATACAAAAACCCTGAAATTCCTGATCGACACAGGCTCTACACACTCCTTTATCGACCCAAAATACGTTGATTGCGAGACTTACTCAGCCCATGACGAAAAAACTTAAGGGCAACAATAAATCGATCATAATAGATGACGAATTTAAAAAGGCCTTCGAATCCTGTAAAGTCTTACTCTCTAATGACCCGATTCTTCAATACCCGGACTTCTCGAAACCTTTTACACTAACCACGGACGCAAGTAATTTCGCGATAGGAGCTGTCCTATCTCAAGGTCCCGTACACAGCGACAAGCCCGTATGTTTTGCTAGCAGAACCCTATCAACTGCGGAAACTAATTATTCCACAATTGAGAAGGAATTGCTGGCTATCATATGGGCGGTACAATATTTCAGGCCCTACCTCTTCGGCAAAAGATTCACCATACTCACTGACCACAAACCACTAACTTGGTTGATGAACTTTAAACAACCAAATTCTAAAATAATTCGGTGGAGACTCCAGCTTCAGGAGTACGACTTCGAAGTCGTCTATAAGAAAGGCTCTCAAAACGTAATCGCTGATGCTCTCAGCCGACCAGAGGCCTCTATCAATCATAATGAAGCGCTACTGACCCCCCAAACTTTCTGTCCCATTTCGGAAAAACCTCTTAACGATTTCAATATTCAACTCCTGTTCAAGGTAACCCCAGACACAAAATATACCACACTAACCCCGTTTAAACACAAGCTTACAAGGGAGTTCTGCAAACCTGATTTTCATTATGACGACGTAGTAATGTAGTATGCACACATGTCATATATATATATTATACATAGAATTCCATCAATCAGATATAAGCACAATTACATTGTTGCAGTGTTTATGCAAACTGCGACGTTCAAGTGGAAGTGTAATATGATCACCCACTTATGAACCACACTGCCTAAATGCATGGTCAGCGTTCTCACGCTAGCCATGTACATACTGCGCGCACACAACATACTCTCTCAATGTATGTACCGCATACTATTACATTGTATAAGAATACATAAGAGCCTTGGCTGCTATGTCGCAGCGCTTGGCACCCGTTAACTTTAAGCTTAAGAGATATTCAATAAAGATCGTTCTTCGGGGACTGACGTCCCCGCCAACCAAAAAACTCAAGTGTTTTTAGGCCATGGATTTTAAAAAAATTCATGGTCTATTGTGTTTGTCGGAACGGAAATGTGCGTAACAGGCAGAAGGAGACATCTCCGGCCCCATAACCTATATATATTCTGAATCAGTATCAGTAGCCGAGTCGATTGAGCCATGTCTGTCTGTCCGTCTGTCCGTCTGTCTGTCTGTATGAACACCTGGATCTCAGAAACTATAAGAGCTAGAGTCATCAAATTTTGCGACAACATACATATATATTGCAGTGTCTCAAAGTTTTTGTAAAATTTGGACACGCCCCTTTCCGCCTCTGTAAATCAGTAATAACTATTTAACAACTACAATATTAGCTCAACAACCAAAGTTGTATATATTACATGACAAATACCTTGCCACGGGCGTTTTGTGAAAATTTCATTTAAATCGGACTATTAATAAGTGAGATATGATACTAATTAAACTCACTTTGAACATATATACTTAAGCAGACCTAATTTACACAAGCATACCGAGGTTCGAATCTAGCGTCAGACACACAGCATTTTAAACTTTTTATTTGCATTCTATGGCAACGGACCAGCTTGCAGCTTTGCCGATGGGCCAAGGAGTGAGGCAATGGCCGAGTGGTTAGAGTGGCGGACGGCAAATTAAAAATACTCTGAGAGAGTTGCGTGTGTTCAACTCCCGGTTTGAGGCGGGTGGGAATTTTCAATTATTAATTATTGTATTTTATTTTGTTTATTTATTTTATTCTAATAAACTAAAAGAAAAGTTACATTCAATCGGGCTGTGATATAGCCGCTACAAACAAATTAAATTATTTAATTAAATTTCAATAAAAAATAGTTTTTCCTTATTTTGTTTTCATACTATATTATGCAATAAAATTATAATAGTTACATATAATATTAATGATTTATAAATAAAGTTTACTATTTTTATTATATTTAGCACGCATCAAAAAGACGCGAGCCAAAAGTAAACAATGCGTTCTTCAATGCCGTCACTCTTTCCGTATTTTGCCTGTTATGACTTTGCAAGTTCAACATGATTCTTATTGGATATTGTTATTTTGTTTCGTTCTCAATATTTTGCAATTAGAATGCTAGAACATAACAGCGATCATATGACTGTGGCGACGCAGCCTCATCGATATGAGCCCGATCTGGCAGCCCGGCACCATCATAAGCAGACGATAGTTCCACCGTTTCACTACAAGCCCTTTAAAAGTTGTGAATGTGCGAGTGGGACGCCCATACATACATGTCTGCATATCCACATGTATGTATTGGCATCCCACTTCAACACACATTATTGCACGCATGTATGTACATACATATGTACAATACAATTAGATTTGGAGTTGCTGTTGTGTACCAACGAAAGAAAAATAAGTTCTAATTACATATATTGCGTACCAAAAACTTAAAAAAACCGGCTACCGCCGCCGCCCCTTTTCAATGTTATTTAGCTTTTAAAATATTTTAATGAAAAATAATGAAAAACAAAGTTTCACGTGCCGATCGCGGTAGCAATCGAACCCCGAACACGGTCAACATTATTGGCCTTACAGTCCGAGACATAATCCACTCAGCCACTGAACAACTCTACCCGCGCCAAAAAATCAACAAGAAACACATGAAATAAATTTTGGTACGCGCTAGAAATGCATACTTATACCTATTTCCCTCTCGCTCAGTCTAATGGTTGCGACACTTCGCTTCTGCTTTGTCTATGCGTTCTTCTTCTTCTGTTCGTTAATTCAAATTGCGCGTGTCGTCGAACACTGTATAAAATTTATCTCCGCCAAATTTGTAATATTTATCCAAATAAACAAGTTAGACAGATAGAATCTATCTATGTCTGCAGATTGCAGAAATTAATTAATTTGGGGAACATTTAAGTTGCGCAGAACATCTCAAGTCGACTCGTAGGTCACCAAAATTTTATTTTTTAAGAACAACTAGCCCCATTACATGTGCAGTAGCCTCCCCTTGGTGTTTCCTAGGTACTGATTATTTTTGATAATCGGTGGAAAATTCGAGCGACGATTATATTCTGTTATTTACAAACTTTTTTTACGGTATACTAAGATAATCCATGGCCTTATACAGTCAGCACCTGACTGTAGCGTTTGTATTTTTATTAGAGTGTTTGACATACTCTTCAGTAAATATTCTTAGGCAGTCGTTAAGACCAAACAAGACATGCGCGGCATTCGCCCCCGACCACGTTTTCCAAATGGTGGAACAAGCCTACCAAACCTACTTTCCTACATTTAAAATTATTAGATGTCTGACTTTCCTCCCCGAAATAACTAGTGGTACGGAGATAGACAAGTTTATAACCGACTATCATTGTAATAGTAACCATCGAGGGATCGATGAGACGTATTTGCATATAAAACGGCAACAGTTCTTCCCTCATATGAAAGAGAGTATAACCCAACTAATTAAGAAATGTGAAACTTGTTTAAAACTTAAATATGATAGACAGCCGCAAAAGATCACCTACCAAATGCCTGAACAACCTTCCAAACCGTTTGACATTCTGCATATAGACATCTATACCATTAATGGAAATTACAACCTTACCATTATCGATAAATTAATAATAGGAATTGCATTAATGTAGTTAAAGCATTAAAACATTTTATTTCCCAATTTGGTATTCCTAAAAAATTAATCTATGATCAGGGAGCAGAATTTGCTAGTGACATGTTTAACAAGTTTTGTACTCAATTCAATATTGACCTACACGTTACATCTTTTCAACAATCGTCTAGTAACTCCCCTGTTGAACGGCTTCACTCAACATTAACTGAGATTTATAGAATAATACTCGACACTAGAAAACAACAAAAACTTAAAGAAGAACATGACGAGATAATGTCTGAAACCTTAATTACATACAATAACTCCATTCATTCCGCGACTAAACACACGCCCTTTGAACTATTTAACGGACGTACCCATATATTTAACCAAGCAATCAAGTTCAATAACGAACATGATTACCTAACTAAATTAAACGAATTCCGTGAAAAATTGTACCCTCTCATAACGGAACAACTATCAAATGACGTAGCCAGGAGAACTCTAAAACTAAATGAAAACCGAACAGACCCTATAGACCAACAACCTGACACGTTAGTCCTCAGGAAAGAAAATAGACGTAATAAGACCACAACTAGGTTCTCAATTCACAAAGTCAAACATGACAAAGGCCGTACACTAATAACAACCAGGAACCAGAAATTACACAAATCTAAAATTCGAAAGATAGTTTTTAAAAAAGAGAAAAGTAATAACCTACCTAATACTACTAATAACTGACGCCACGCCCCTTTAACTTACCATTTCAGGTTCACCCTTGGGTCAATTCAGGCTATCTCTGTTCACTACCTAAATAACAACACCCCCATAGCTAAGATAGAATTAGGACAAGCTCTCTTAATTGAAAGATATAAAATAATCAATCACGTTATCGACTTACAATACTATAGTCGATGTTTAGAACAGTTTCATCTTACGATAAATACATTCCACCCAGACATCACCCTAGCAGACTCCGTTGCAGTGCTTAAAGCTAAGCTAACTCAAGCCCAATTAAAACTAAACGCTCTCACACCATACAAAAGAAATAAACGTGGGCTGATTAATGGGCTGGGTAATTTGGTTAAAGTTGTCACTGGTAACATGGATGCAAATGATGCTAAAGAAATAAGCGAACAATTAAATAATATAAAAGAAGGCACTAAGGTTGCCAACGTTAATCTCGAAAGACAAGAAATATTTAATAATGAAGTTCTCATTCGATTTGAAAATATAACCGATAATATTAATAATGAACAAATTTTGATAAAAATTTTTTTCGAAAGTTCTCAAAACACAATTTATAAGCAACTAAACTTACACGATACCCTCTTTGAAAAAATACAATACCTAAACAGAATTAATTACAATATAGAATAAATCCTTAATCATTTAAGTGACATAACAGAAAGCATGATCCTAGCAAAAGTAAATGTAATCCCCGAATTCAAACAGGAAATAAGTAAATTAAAGAAAATACTAGAAGTACAAAACATTACAATTAAAACCGAACAAAACATATATGATTTCCTAAAAATGAATACGCTAAGCCTCGAACAAAAGATAATTTTTAGCATTAAAGTCCCAATTTTTAAACAACCTATATACAACCTTGTTAGATTAGTACCACTACCTTTAAATAATTCTTACTTTGTAATAACCCCGGATTACTTAGCTTATAATGTTAATAATCAATCATATCACATAACTCATAAATGCCCCAAACTGGACGATGTATTCCTGTGCGAGGAAGACCTTTATACTGACGCACTACTTAATAACACATGTGTGGCACACCTCCTAAATGGCGAAAATAGTTCTTGCAACGTTCGAGAAACCGGCCCTATCACCGACGTGTTTAAGGCAGAGCGAGGCTACATTTTTGCGTTCAACGTTAACAACCTTACAATTTCTTTGGCAAACGGCTCCGACCTCATAATTAATGAGTCAGCTATAATAAATTACGCCAATAAAACATTACGCATTAATGGCATCAACTACGATAGCACGATTGACACATCATCAGAACAACTGGCTCTCGTCCTTCCCCCGATAGGGAGGGTCACTAGGAATACCACTGTTATGGTATTAAGCCTGGAGAAAATCCATCTGGAAGCGACTGAGACATTGAACAATGTCGTAGCCGCCCACTACAACACGTTACACCACACCTGGAGCCTCTACACCCTGCTCGGCTTAGCAACCGTATTAACAGTCATGTTATGGTTGCTGCGACGTACGAAGCATGTTCTCCACGTCCACGAGGACCGTCACTTGCCAATCTACGCACCATCCATACCTTCGCTTCGAGCTGGGGAGGGAGGAGTTACCATCCCACCCCCTAAACCCCCACGCCTCTAACATTGTCGGACACCGAACCGGGAAGACGAACAACCGTACCGCATCCGGTCAAATGCTGACATAGCGTACAAAGTTGCACAGAAACATTGTCGGCAAGGGACCCGGCTAGCCGAACGCTGAGGCGGCACGAAAATTATGATTATGTTTACATTAAGAACTTATGTACCTATATACAAGACGAAAACAGAGAGCTAGCGAAGACTTCTCCGAGACAATAAACTTCACTCTGGTTTTACACTTGAAACAGCCCGGTCGCATTTCTTATTCATCTCCGATATTCAAACTCACCATCGACAACCTAAGGACTCATAGTAACTCCCAGCTCCCCCCTAGGACGCACTGTTAACTAGCGCCCTCTGTCGATAATAATTTCAAAGCATGTGCATATGTATATGCGTACATACATAGGAACATAGGTCGAAGGGTATCCCACAGTCGCGTAATGTGCGACTGTTGCTTTTTCTTCTGGTTTATACCCTTCGACCATTGAAAATGGTCAAAAAGGGTATATTAACTTTGTGCAAATGAACCACTCTAATGATGGCAGTCGCGACGAGTGACGACGAGTGATACTCGCTAACCATTGACCCTTGGGCAATTTGTTGGAAATTATCAGAGAGTTTCATTGGTATATTCACTCACGCAGTGTTCCCTCCTAATATAGCACTTTGTGCATTGATCTGACGGATCAATTGGGCTCATTGGCATTTGGTTGTCCGTATTTGAATTCGTGTCGGTTTTTGTTACTCGTATTCGTTGCTTGCCGTTAGCAGTACGAGGTTGTCGCGCCCCCGTCAAAGTTGATCGCGAGTGGGATACTCATCCTTGCCCCCTGCCTAAGTGTATAAGTGTTTAAGGAGTCCGAGATCAGTGCATTGCACTTTTCATCAGTCCTTCCCTCTCTTCTACGGTGTCAAAGTGCTAGTGTCAAAGTGCTAGTGTCAAAGTTCTCGCTCAAGCAATTTACGGGTCATCTCTTGTGCTCGCCATATACCCGTTGCTTAAAGTATCAAAGTTCACTGCAGTGAGTGTGCGAGTGTATGTGCATAGCGAGACGGAAAAAATAACCGTACAGCGACTACTTTCTAGCCAACTGTTCTTCCTCTCTTGTGCACTTGTCTCTGGCCCCGCTTCAGCGGTACTTAAGTGTCTGCAGTTGAAGTTTTGGTGGTGTTTGAGCTAAACTGTGATCGGCAACTTTTCTTACCGAACACCGTATTTCAACAGACCATGTCCACCGTTACTTTCTGCCTCCACACCTAAACCATACTGGGTACTCTTCCCATAGCGGACCGAGAAAAGTCATTGCCGTAACTAAATATTGACGATTCTGGAACATTCTTCGCCGAGAAGACATAACCCAACACAACGGCACACCTGCAAAGCCCTGCCCCTTCCTACCCAGTGAGCTGATAACAATATCAGATCAAATAAATAATAAAAAGCAAATTAAATTGCCAATAAATTGTTTTACTTCATGTTCTTACTGTCATTTCAACTCGTTTTGTGTCGTCCCTTTTTTCATAAATGAAAAAATGTATACTGTGTTTTATTCTGTGCGTATTTTGTTCTTCTTTGTTTTATTTTGTCTAAAACTCTCACGTGAGCCATAAATGTTCCATTTTATACAGATATTCTTTTTATTGTTGCCTGTCGCTTATTTATGTAGGTTCCGCTTTAAGTGTACGAACAAATAGTTTTTATTGTAGTATATTTACTTGTCTTATAATTAACAATTTTAAAAATGAATGGCGTGTTTTTTTAATACGTGTTCACGGACCGAGATTCTGGCATAAAGTGTCGACCTTATCAATAATTCTTAGCGACTTGATAGTTGGTTAGCCGATATGTTTCATTGTGAATTAGTTTCTGGCTCTTAATAGTGCTGACCACTCCGAGTCTCACGAACTAGTGTTTGCTCAGATCCAATTCCAACATTCGGCCCTCCTGACGCTATATTCGTCCCGAATATCTTCATATATTCTGCCACAGTTGAAGTTTTGAATGGGCCATCTCCCTTGCCTATCTTCTCAACATCATACCTGCCGTGTTTGTGGATTTTCACTACCTTATACGGTCCAAGATATTTTCCTTTTAGCTTCAATCCTACCCCGTATTGTGTACGCTTAATAGCTACCAGATCGTTCACTTTATAGATTTTTTCTGCCTTACGTTTTTGATTAAATGCTTTTTAATTTTCATTTTGTAACTCTGTGATATTATTCCTAGCCAGCGTTCGTAATTCCTGACGATCTTCTTCTTCAAACAATGACTCCTGCACTAACTGTTTCATCTCAGGATCCTCAGAGTAACGCATATCAATACCTGTCAATAGCTTGAATGATGTGATTTTCGTACTACGTGGTTCAGTATTGTTAATCAACTGTTGTACACGACCTACATACTTATACTATGAACCAGGGCTCTCCATACTTAATTTGGACAACATGGACACAACAATCCTATGCATCCTCTCTACCTGTCCGTTTCCACGTGGAACACCTGTGTTATCAAAAAATGTTGTATGTTTTGTTTTTCGCAATATGCTTTAAAAGCATTTGCTGTAAAAGCTGTTCCCCTGTCCGACACAATTCTACACGGATTTCCGAAATTTACTGCCTGCTTTTCCAAACAATTGATGATCTCTTCAACTCCTGTACTTCGAGTTGGATATAACCAAACGTACTTAGAAAATGCATCTACGATAACCAGAATGTGATTGTATCGCTTCTGAGTGATCTCCATTGGACCCACATGATCGATGTGATAGGTAACCAATGGTGTATCTCCCTTATCAATCGGATTCAGAAATCCTTCCAAACGACCTGCCTTCGCATTTACCAAAATACACTCAACGCAACTACCAACAACTCTAGCTACTTTCTCCTTAATCTTAGGAATATAATACGATTTTTCTAATAAATTCTGAGTCCTCTTTGCTGAGAAGTGACCTTGCTTATGTGCGATTTGAATTATTTCTATTTCCATACCTGATGGAACCACAAGTAATTCCCTGTTGGGGTCCTTAAACAAAACTTGGTTGAAAACATAAAAATCCATAAATCCTTTACTTTCAACTAGATTCTTAACCACTTTAATCCAATCGTCTGCCAATTGTGCTTTTTTTAACCTGTGTACTACACTCCCAGTCAACACATAGCAAATTACTCTGTTTAGCTCATCAACATGCCTCATTTTCACACCAGATCTATGTTCGATCTCATAGACAAAATCCTGCAAGTACATCGCCCACCTTGCTACTCCTAATGGCACTTCTTTCTTTTTCATTGTCATGGCAAACGCATTACAATCTGTAATTATCTTAAACTTCGTTCCCAAGACATAAACACGCCATTTAGTTAACGCTCCTATAACTGCTAATACTTCCAGCTCATATGAGTGGTATTTCTCCTCAAAAGATTTTGTTTTACGACTCATGTACATAACTGGGTGAAACAAATTATCATACTGGTTCCTCTGAAGCATTACCGGTCCAAACCCAAACTTATATGCATCTATGTGAATTTCTGTAGTCGAACCATGATCATACAACTGCAAAACAGGCTTACTAACGTTGCAACGCTGCTTTTAACTGCTCAAATGCAATTTGCTGAAATTCTTTAAAATGAAACTGACAATCTTTCCGAAGCATATCTGTCAATGGTTTTGCAATTAATGCATATCCATCAACAAACTTCCTGAAATATGATGTCAAGCCCAGAAATCGCTATACTGCTTTCTTATCGCCTGGTAGAGGAAAATTAGCTACTGCTTGCGTTTTCTCGTCACTGGGTCTTATAGTACCATTCTCAACCACATATCCCAGAAACTTCACCTTACTCTGCACAATCTGACACTTGGTCCAATTTATTCGTAACCCATTTTTTGCCGCAACTTCCAAAACTCTTTCTAATTTATCTACACCGTCCTCAACATCATTACTTCCAATTACAATATCGTCCATATACACAACAGCATCACCACTCTTAATTAAATCTCGCATTACAGCTTGAATAAAACGAGTAAACACTGCTGGGGAGTTTTTAATTCCAAAAGGTACATATAAAAACTCGAATTGTCCTTTCTGTGTAACAAAAGATGTATTATTATTTATTATTATTGTAAGGGAGTCTCACAGCAGAGAAGGGGCGAGGCACTGCGACCAGAATGATCTTTTGTGCCTATAATGCTCTCCCTATCATGACAAAAGCTGTTCTGCTTCTCTGATGAAGCATAACAGATCTTTTGTCGAGGAACGGACAACGTGCTCGGGGACTGCGGTTTCCACGTGCAGATGTTTCCTCCTAATCCATACCAAGGCTGGACAATCACACAGGAT
>JAEIFQ010000273.1:10000-19146 GCA_018904025.1 Zaprionus vittiger | reverse complement strand
TAGTTTCTCTTAAGCGTCTTCTTTATTATTTGTCCTCTTACTGACTGCCTATATACTAACAGGGCTACACTTAATTCTAACGATGGTGCTGCCATCTTGTTACATGCCATCTTTTTTTTTTTTTTTTTTAATCAAAACCGTATTTTTTAGGAGGTTTGACATTTCTTCCACTTCAAAAGTTACAGTTTGTGAAATTTCATTCTGTATTTTATTTGTTATAATTTTATTTTCTAAATTATTTGGCAAAGCTTTCATTTTGAAATTTTGTTGTTTTCATTCGCATCTAAGTATAATGAATCGTTTTCACTATTCAACACACATTCATTATTTTCATCTTTATTATCTTTTAGTTCTTTTGGACTTCTCTTACGTAGGTATCAAAATTCCCAGGAAATCTTCTTAAATATACTTTTTTATAGTTCTTGGCACAGGTTCACTGTGCTGAATATTAGTTTGTTTTTCTTTATAGAATATTGGAATTATTAATTCTCTATTTCTCCTAAAATTAGAACCTGAATTATCTTGAATAATATATGATCGATCGTTATATATTTTAATAACTATTCCATAACACCATTCAGTTGGTGATTTCTTAAACTTAACTTTATCATTTATTTTTAACATAGGTAGATCTTTAGCATTTTTATCAAAATAGAATTTTTGTTTTTCTTGTTTTTTAATTATTTTTTTCTGAACTAGTTCCTTCTGCGAATTTTATTCCGCGTTAATAAACTGTTGCTAATTGGTAAACGGGGTCTTCACTTGCCTCCAAAAAATAATTGAACAGGAGCAACGCCTAGATCTGCAATTGGGATTGTGTTATATTCTAAGATTCTATATTTAAAGCTATCAACATCATTAGTTTCATGGCACCCTTTAAGAATGTTTTTTTAATTATAGCCACACCTTTTTCAGCAAGGCCATTGCTTTGCGGATAACGAGGACTAGAAAACTCGATTTGAACGTTTGCTTCATTAGCGAAATGTTTAAAGTTATATGAATTAAATGGATTGTTATCACATCGAATTATAGTGGGGTATCCGAAGTGATTAAATATAACATTAATGGCCTTGGTAACTGTTGGAATTGATTTATCTTTAAGAAACTCTGTACAAATGTATCCCGAATAAGCATCTATCAGAGCCAAATAATTTTTTCCTGCGTATTCATATATATCAATACCCACACGATGGAACGGATACTCAGGCGGAGCCGGTTGATTTAATGGTTCCTTTTGATTATTTCTCGTAAATTTTTCGCAAACCCGGCAATTCTGGACTAAATCAATTATATCTCCTCTCATTTTTTGGCCAAAAGAATTGTTGATTTCCTCGACTTAGGGTTTTTCAATTCCCATATGGGGTCCATGTAAAAGTTTTGCAATGACTGGCTGCAACAGGGTTGGTATGATCAATCGATGGTCTTTAAATAGTAGTCCATTTTCATAGTGAAGCTCATCTTTCAATTTGAAAAATATCTGACTTTTTTCATCTAATTTGTAGATATCCAGGCCAACCATTTGTAACATATTCTACAATACGACTATAAAGTTATCCTGTTTTAAAATTTTTTGATAGTGTTCCCAATTATCTTTGGACTGGCATGCATTTCGAGAAATACTGTGGATCATGAACTTCAAGTCTTCTGTGATTATGCTTGTGTTATTTATATTCAGTGAGGCTCTGGAAGGCAATCAGCCACCAGTAATTCCTCCCTGGTTTGTAAACGATTTCCATTTGAGCATACCGTAACAAATATATGAACATTCTTTGCAACCTAGGAGTTACATCATCAATATCCTTTTTAACTAGGCTTTCAAGTGGCTTATGGTCAGAATGAACAGTAAACTCCCTACCATACAGAAAGAAATGAAATTTTTCACAGGCAAATACAATTGCCAATAACTCTTTTTCAATTTGGGCCCATTTTTGTTCACTACTGGATAAGGTGCGTGAGGAATAAGCGATTGGAAGATTATTCTGAAGTAACACACATCCTAATCCATCCTTCGATGCATCAGTTTGAACTATTATTTTCTTATTTTCATCAAATAATGCTAGTACTGGTGTAGTTGTTATTGATTTGAGTAAATCATTGAATTCTGATTGATGTTGGTCTTCCCAGTTAAACTGAACATCGTTTCTTGTTAAGTTGCGTAATGCGGCAGTACGTTTTGACAGATTTGGAATGAATTTTCCCAAGTACTTGAGCATTCCAAGCAAACGGAGAACACCCGACTTGTCACTTGGTTTGGGCATTTTTTAAAATTGAGTTAATATAAGATTGATCAGGCTTAACCGAATTTTTTGAAATTTCGTGTCCTATGAATTTTACTTGATTTTTACGATACTGAATTTTTTCAGGATTAAATGTAATATTATTGTCCATTGCTCGTCCCAACACCAGTTTTAATGCTCTATCATGATCTTCAAGCGTTCTTCCGTAAATTGCTAAGTCATCAAAAATAAATATCTACTCCCTGAATATCCCCAAACATTTGAACCATCCGCCTTTGGAAACATTTCAGGAGCTGAGTTTATTCCAAATGGGACTCTATTCCATTTAAACCTGCCGAAAGGGGGTCATAAAAGTAGTCAGTTTGGAGCTTTCTTCATCCAATTCCATTTGCCAGAACCCATTCCTAAGGTCAAGAACTGTGAAAACACTCATTCCTGAAAGTCTACTTAGTAAGTCTTCTGACTTTGGTATAAGAAAATGTTCTCTTTTTATGCATTCATTTAATGCCTTAGGATCTAGACAAATTCTTAGGGAGCCATTGGGCTTCTCGGGACTATCTGAATATTATTTATCCAGTCGGTTGGTGTATCAACACGGCTAATAATTGCTTGATTTAACATATTCTAAAGTTCGACTTAAAGTTTATCGTGCAAGCTAAGGGGAATTCTTTTTTTTATAATGCAATTTGGTACTGAACCCTCTTTTAGAGTTATTCTGAATTTATCCGGAAATTTTCCAACTCCCTTAAATAGTTCATAATACATTTCCAGAAACTCTAATTTGCTATCTGGTAGATTATTGAATTTGTTTACATTATATAATCGCTTGATCAATCCAAACGATTCACATGAGTCACGGCCAAGCAAAGGTTCAAACGAATCATCCACAACAACAAATAGGGCTTCATTAATAATTCCTGAATTTATATCAACACATTCCAACAAGACGGTACCATGAACTCTGATATTGTTTGAACTGTAGTCTACTACTTTAAAATTGTTTTCCTTATTAACATGAATCTTTAACTTACGTACAAATGAAACTGGTATACAGTTTATTTCAGCTCCTGTATCTAGCTTGAATTTTATAGACATGTTTTGTATGTGATATTCTTTTGTCCATTTACAATTGGTTCTATTTACTTTGAAGACTTTTACTCTGAAAATACCTATATTGCTTAAGTTCGAACTATTGAATGCATAATCAGATTCACCTTGGTTACTCCATTTGATCATGTCGGCCTCAGGAGCGACATCAGTCCTAGTTGTGACAGACAGCGAGTTTACCAGATTGTCCTTTTTTCCGTAGGCCTTGCAAAACTTCTTGAAGTGACCCTGCCGCCCACAGTGATGGCAAATAACATTTTTAGCAGGGCAGTTCCCGCGATGGTTTTTATTGAATGGTTGTCCACAATTAAAACAGTTGTTCATGGGTGCCTTTACTTGCCTCTTTGATACAGCATTAACTTCCACAGAAAGTTGCTTACTATCCAGTATTGACTTGTTGATTGTAGCAACTTCAAACGCTTTACATATTTGAATTACCTTTTCCAGGGGTTGGTCGGCTCCATCCAGCAGCCTTAGCTGGAGGTTTTTGTCGTTTACCCCGACAATTATTTTGTCTCGCAAAATGCGTTCCGCATATGAGGTTTGGCAATTGGTGCACTTATATTCACAACATTTAATTTGCGAACGTAGTGTCGTCTCGAATTCCATAAACGGTTGGTTTTCTTTCTGCGCGATAACGTTAAGCTTGAATGCTTCCATGGCTAGATTCCTCTTTGGTAGGCAGTGTTCATCGAAAGCAGATAGGACAGTTGTCAGTTTTAATTGCTGACCCACTGTTGGCGCACTGTCAACAGAGGAGCCTGATGCGTTAGTTTCTGCAGCGACGAGCGGACTCCCAAAACAGTCGTATGTCGGAAACAACGTGTTAAATATTTCCAAGCCTTGCTCGCCGACCAGCCATAGGAACGTTGCTATTTTCTCCGGCTCACCTTCAGCGTGTTTCTTAGTGGCCATTAGATATAATTGGAATTGTTGTTTCCATTTCGGCCATTCTTGGGCCAAATTAATTACGTCCAAAACATTTGGTATTTTTGATTCCATTGCGTGCTTTGTTTACCTTTTACTTTGATGATCGTATTTTTATCGATAATTTATCAATTTTTTTTTTTATGTGAATTTTCCAACACTTTTTTTTTTTTTTTTTTAATTTTGCATGTATGTGTGTATGTCGTGAATGTGCAAACACATGTATGCACACGAACGTTGTCCAAAAATTACTCCCCTTTTTGCAGCTTTTCAGCTTTTTTAGTTTTTTAAAACTGATCTTGATTGCTTTCAACGTGAGAAGCAATATTTATAGTTCCTTTTAAACACTAGGCACTTCCTTAATGCCCTCCTTTCACTTCTGACACCATGTTTTAAGGTAGTTTCTCTTAAGCGTCTTCTTTATTATTTGTCCTCTTACTGACTGCCTATATACTAACAGGGTTGCCACTTAATTCTAACGATGGTGCTGCCATCTTGTTACAAATTTAAATAATATGGACGATAGTCCATAATGCTTTGAAACATCTTAATTTCCTCACACTTGCGTCATTCCGGCTCCCGTTTGTTTTATCTGAAAAGAAGCAACTCCTTTCTCCTGTAGCTTCCCCGCGTCGCTCGCGTTGTGGCAGACTGCAGCTTCAAAATAAGTGTCCAAAACGAAATCTTGAAAAATTGACTTGTCAAATACAAAAAATTTTAAGTTTTCATCCATCGTCCCAGTTGATTACAGACCGTGCAAAGTGGGTTTCACGAGTGTCAATATGACGCATTAATTTGTCATGATTTTCATATTTGACATTTACATGGTAAGTTATGCGAAAGAGTGCCTGGCGACGAAACAGAGCAATTAGGTAAATGCAAGTCATTCCAGTAAGATCGTTCTCGGGTATCAGTTCAATATCCGGCGGCGAGCACTCAATTTCGAATGCATAACATCCTTCAGTAATAGGTCGAATATAGATACTGTCCAAATCCTGGTTATATTCGTCGTCCAAAGAGCAACCAACATACACAACCTTGAACTCTATTTTATGCTCCAAATGCTCGTAGCATGTGTATTCCACCTTGAACTTGTATGGGAACTAAAACCTTAGTTACCACTACTTTATCCATATTAGTAATTGGAACCAGTAAGAAAAGCAACAGTCGCGCTGCACGCGACAGTGGGATACCTTTCGACCTATGTTCCGGTGTAGTTCAATTTGTTAAATTCATACACATATACATAGATAGGCACATGCTTGAAAATGATTCCCGACAGATGGCGCTCGCGCTTTGCGCTCCGCCCTGCCTCCTTGTTAGCTGATACAAGCACTTGGTTTTATGCACATACTTTCTTAAATAACTTCTGTGTTTACTATCCGATCGGATTGCAATTTCGAGAATACGTAGATATTTTAATGAACTTAGTATATGTTAAAGTCAGAAAGTCGTATCTTTTATACAGCGCTTACAAATTAAGTTCAAAAATTAATTTATTTATTTGCGGGGGCGGTGGGCGTGGCACATAATTTTTAATAGCTGAGATCTGTGCGTTCACACAGACAGACAGACAGACAGACAGACAGACAGACAGACAGACAGACAGACAGACAGACAGACAGACAGACAGACAGACAGACAGACAGACAGACAGACAGACAGACAGACAGACAGACAGACAGACAGACAGACAGACAGACAGACAGACAGACAGACAGACAGAAAGACAGACAGAAAGACAGACAGACAGACAGACGGACATGGCTCACTCGACTCGGCTTGTGATCCTGAGCAAGAATATATATACTTCTGCCTGTTAAATACATTTGCACAAAGTTAGTAAACCCTTTTTTGACCATTTTCAATGTTCGCAGGGTATAAAAATTGTTAAATATCAAATACAAAAGTACGAAAGGGAAAATAATTTTTCTTAACTTTTTCTAATGATTTTCGGTTGATTTTCTAATAGACTATGATGAAAATAATAACTTTTAGTATAGCCCTTAACGTGTGTGTGACAGAAAAAGGTACATCTAATTTTTCTTACCCTATTTTGTGCTCCGAGAAAATTAAGCAGTAATATCTCATTTGCCAACGGAATTGGATTTATTTTGCACTCAATTATGGTATCCACATCGGCGTAACATTTACAAAGAACTGGTGACTTTTCTAAAAATAGCGACATTCGATGTATTTCGGCATTCCGCTTCCAGATTAAAAGGGTCGCACGATCTTGTCTGAAACCTTATTGGGATCCAGGATTTAGCGTTATGCAAGGATCTGTTAATTTACCGTTAATTGGTACAAATCGCTTGATCACTCTTGTTTAGTACTGGACAAAGGACGCTGCATGGATCCAATCAGCTTATTACCACCGGCCTGAAACAACTCCGCAAACAAGCCATCGGCTCTGGCTCTTTTGCGACATGACGAAGTAAAATCCATAGGTAAAATTTTTGAATATATTAAATTATTTTTAGAAATTTATAAAAAAAAGATTTTATTTTTGCACTGAAAATTTAAATAATATGGACGATAGTCCATAATGCTTTGAAACATCTTAATTTCCTCACACTTGCGTCATTCCGGCTCCCGTTTGTTTTGTCTGAAAAGAAGCAACTCCTTTCTCCTGTAGCTTCCCCGCGTCGCTCGCGTTGTGGCAGACTGCAGCTTCAAAATAAGTGTCCAAAACGAAATCTTGAAAAATTGACTTGTCAAATACAAAAAATTTTAAGTTTTCATCCATCGTCCCAGTTGATTACAGACCGTGCAAAGTGGGTTTCACGAGTGTCAATATGACGCATTAATTTGTCATGATTTTCATATTTGACATTTACATGGTAAGTTAAGCGAAAGAGTGCCTGGCGACGAAACAGAGCAATTAGGTAAATGCAAGTCATTCCAGTAAGATCGTTCTCGGGTATCAGTTCAATATCCGGCGGCGAGCACTCAATTTCGAATGCATAACATCCTTCAGTAACAGGTCGAATATAGATACTGTCCAAATCCTGGTTATATTCGTCGTCCAAAGAGCAACCAACATACACAACCTTGAACTCTATTTTATGCTCCAAATGCGCGTAGCATGTGTATTCCACCTTGAACTTGTATGGGAACTAAAACCTTAGTTACCACTACTTTATCCATATTAGTAATTGGAACTAGTAAGAAAACAACAAGTCGCGCTGCACGCGACAGTGGGATACCTTTCGACCTATGTTCCGGTGTAGTTCAATTTGTTAAATTCATACACATATACATAGATAGGCACATGCTTGAAAATGATTCCCGACAGATGGCGCTCGCGCTTTGCGCTCGCCCGCCTCCCTTGTTAGCTGATACAAGCACTTGGTTTTATGCACATACTTTCTTAAATAACTTCTGTGTTTACTATCCGATCGGATTGCAATTTCGAGAATACGTAGATATTTTAATGAACTTAGTATATGTTAAAGTCAGAAAGTCGTATCTTTTATACAGCGCTTACAAATTAAGTTCAAAAATTAATTTATTTATTTGCGGGGGCGGTGGGCGTGGCACATAATTTTAATAGCTGAGATCTGTGCGTTCACAGAGCAGACAGAACAGAGACAGACAGACAGACAGACAGACAGACAGACACGACAGACAGACAGACAGACAGACAGACAGACAGACAGACAGACAGACAGACAGACAGACAGACAGACAGACAGACAGACAGACAGACAGACAGACAGACAGACAGACAGACAGACAGACAGACAGACAGACAGACAGACAGACAGACAGACAGACAGACAGACAGACAGACAGAAAGAAAGACAGACAGAAAGACAGACAGACAGACAGACGGACATGGCTCACTCGACTCGGCTTGTGATCCTGAGCAAGAATATATATACTTCTGCCTGTTAAATACATTTGCACAAAGTTAGTAAACCCTTTTTTGACCATTTCCAATGGTCGCAGGGTATAAAAATTGTTAAATATCAAATACAAAAGTACGAAAGGGAAAATAATTTTTCTTAACTTTTTCTAATGATTTTCGGTTGATTTTCTAATAGACTATGATGAAAATAATAACTTTTAGTATAGCCCTTAGCCGTGTGTGTGACAGAAAAAGGTACATCCAAACATAGTTTTGCTGACTCTATTGTGATCGCGGAAAATTCAGCAGTAATATCTCATTTGCAACATCCAATGATGTCGGTAACATCGGCGTATACAAAGAGCTGGTGACTTTTCTAAAAAATAGCGACATTCGATGTATTTCGGCATTCCGCTTCCAGATTAAAAGGGTCGCACGATCTTGTCTGAAACCTTATTGGGATCCAGCATTTAGCGTTATGCAAGGATCTGTTAATTTACCGTTAATTGGTACAAATCGCTTGATCACTCTTGTTTAGTACTGGACAAAGGACGCTGCATGGATCCAATCAGCTTATTACCACCGGCCTGAAACAACTCCGCAAACAAGCCATCGGCTCTGGCTCTTTTGCGACATGACGAAGTAAAATCCATAGGTAAAATTTTTGAATATATTAAATTATTTTTAGAAATTTATAAAAAAAAGATTTTATTTTTGCACTGAAAATTTAAATAATATGGACGATAGTCCATAATGCTTTGAAACATCTTAATTTCCTCACACTTGCGTCATTCCGGCTCCCGTTTGTTTTGTCTGAAAAGAAGCAACTCCTTTCTCCTGTAGCTTCCCCGCGTCGCTCGCGTTGTGGCAGACTGCAGCTTCAAAATAAGTGTCCAAAACGAAATCTTGAAAAATTGACTTGTCAAATACAAAAAATTAAGTTTCATCCATCGTCCCAGTTGATTACAGACCGTGCAAAGTGGGTTTCACGAGTGTCAATATGACGCATTAATTTGTCATGA
>JAEIFQ010000273.1:0-7500 GCA_018904025.1 Zaprionus vittiger | reverse complement strand
TTGGCCATCTTTGTGGAAAATGTCAACGTTACTCAATCGGAGCTGGCTAAGCAAGTAGTCAGCATAAAGAACACAATGCTTCATGTCACTGGAGGCACTACTGGAGGTATATGTGGACAATTTGGCGCCTTGGATGGCGCAGAACCTGTGAGCATTCCTGGAAGTTCACAGAAACAATTTGATGCTGTCAGAAATTCACGTCTATTGGGCACTAATCGATGTGCGCGTGATGATCGTGGCGCTGTTGGAGGTGCGCAGTATTCAGAAGACAACAGAAGTGAAATTGGAAATGTCGGCGCTGTTACAGGCGCGCGTGGCAAAATTGGCACTACTGGCGGTGCAGATGACTTTGGCGTCGTGGGATCTGGTGTCGGTACATACGAACAAATGAAAGGCGTATTCAACATGGACGCTAACGAAGGCTCACGTAATCTTGGCATAAATGGTTCTGGCGGCTTAGGAGACGCTGGAGATGGTATTGGTATGGACGGGGTCGATGGTGTTGGTGGTGGTTTATTGGGTTCAGCCAGATTGAACAGTAGCAGAAATGTGTTGCAACATCCTCCACTCGTATTCCCTCGAAAACTCATTGATTTGCCTGAGTTTAATGGAAACCCAGAGGATTGGCCCGTATTTTCAACAATGTTTTGGGAGTCGTCGAACGCTTTTGGATATTCTAAACTGGAAAATCTGTTGAGGCTACAAAAAAGCATAAAGGGAGCGGCCAGAGATGAAGTCAAGGGTTTGCTTATAAATCCTATGAATGTTGAACATGTTATGAATCGTTTAGAGTTCACTTATGGGAGGCCGGAGTCAATGATAAGGAGTCAAATGGACATGGTCAGCAAAATTACTGCCGTATCAGAGGATAATTTGCAATTGTTGGTCCCATTTGCAACGAAAGTGGAAAATTTGGTTATATTCTTGCAATCGGCTAATGCAACTCAATATTTACAGAATCCTTCCCTGATTGAACAGTTGGTGTGTAAGATACCAATGACGAAACGCATTCAATGGATAGAGTATACAACGACTCTTCGAAATTACCCAAATTTAAAGGACTTTAGTACATGGATCAGCACTATGGCCAGAAGCATTGCAAGGGCGATGATCGTATTCTCAGCAGACGAATCAGAGAAGAAGAACAAGCATCAAAGAGTTGTTATGCAGACCACCAAGGATGAAGAATCCAAGAAAGAAACGAAATATAAACCTGAATGCTATGAGTGTCACGGAGATCATTATTTTGACAGATGCAGCGTATTTTCTAAAGCGAAAACAGAAGACAAATGGTCTATGGTAAAGAAACATCAACTATGTTTTGGATGCTTGCGAAAAGGACATAGACAAAATGTTTGCAAAAATAAGAAGGAGTGTAAAAAGGATGGATGCAAGAAACTGCATCATTCATTGTTGCATTCTGAAGAAAAGCCATGTAAAGAGAACGCTGCAACAGAAGTTTCGGTAAATACTATAAAACCAGCAAAATCTAAAATAATTTTTAAAGTAGTACCTGTTGAAATCATCGGACCAAACAGAAAAATTGTAAGGACATATGCATTCTTAGATGAAGGCTCCTCTGCTTCGTTAGTTAATGAACAGTTTGCAGTAAATTTGGGAGTACAGCAGCAGAAAGATAACCTTACATTGAATTGGATAGAAAATCGTACTACTGTGGTAAGCTCGATGGAGTGTAACTTGCGAATAAGGAGACAAGGTCGAAACAGCAAATGGTTGAGGTTTTCAGGAAACACGGTCCCTAATCTGCAGTTACCATTACAATCATTGGACATAAACGAACTTAAGGATAAATATAAAAGATTGAGAAATGTCCCCATTGAAGGATACACTGATGCGAATCCAATGCTTTTGATTGGAATAAATAATTGTCACCTGACCGCAACACTGAAAAGCATGATACTGGATAATAACTTGTTGGTAGCAAAGACGTCATTAGGCTGGAGTATCTATGGAAGTTCTGGCGTTTGTAAAGAGAGATCTTTAATTTCAACGATATTCCATGTACGAGAACAGGAAGAAAACGAAATGCACAAATTAATTGCGGATTATTTCACGACTGAAAATTTTGGGGTCAATGCAGCTAAGGAACCACTGCAATCGGCTGATGATTTAAAAGCCAGGAGAATTTTAAAGGACACTACTAAAAGATTGGAGAACTCATATGAAACTGGGCTTTTATGGAAAAACGATGATATACATTTGCCAGACAGTTTTGACATGGCGTTCAGTAGATTGCAAGGAATTGAAAAAAGGATGACGAGCATGGGAAAAATGAACGAATATGATGCTGCGATTATGGACTTCGTGAAGAAAGGATATGCCGCAAAAATGTCTAAAGAAGAAACTGCAAAAGTTGGTGCGCGAACTTGGTATTTACCTCATTTTGGTGTTTATAATATAAACAAGCCAAAGAAAATGAGAGTGGTCTTTGATGCAGCTGCAACTATCGATGGAGTATCCCTGAACACTGAACTTTTGAAAGGGCAAGACGAAAACCCACCTTTGACACAAATCCTTTTAAATTTCGCCAAGGAATTGTTGCGGTATGTGCAGACATAAAGGAAATGTTTCTGCAGGTCCAGGTTCGCAAAGAGGATCAAGATTCATTGAGATTTATTTGGAGACATGGCAATCAAGATGCTGAGTTGGACACTTACCGAATGAAAGTAATGATATTTGGAGCTGCTTGCTCTCCTTGTTGTGCTCAGTACGTAAAGAAGTTAAATGCCCAAAATGCGACGATGCACAGAGATCAAGTTATTGATGCAATTGAGAATAAACATTATGTGGACGACTTCGTAGCTAGCTTCACATCTGAGGAAGAAGCTTTTAAAATTAGCGCAGAAGTAAAAAGGGTGCATCAACTGGGTCATTTTGAGCTGCGAGGATTCGTTTCGAACTCCGTATTGGTTCAGCAAAGTTTAAACAGCGGCGTGGAAAGCAACGGCAACATTCAAGAAGCAGTGAAACTGGATACCGAATCCTATGACAAAATCTTAGGTATGCATTGGAACAGTCAAAAAGACGTTTTTGTTTTTGACTTAAAATTAAATCGCGTAGATAAACAAATAGTTGAAGGTCTTCAATGTCCAACGAAGCGTCAGCTATTAAGCATGGTGATGTCTGTCTACGATCCCTTCGGCATGCTCGCGGATTTAATGATATACGGAAAAGTCTTAGTTCAGGATGTATGGCGAACAGGAATCCATTGGAACGATTTATTGCCTGAAAACATATTTGCTGCATTTAAACAATGGGTTCATCAGTTCAAAAGGTCAAGGAATTTAAACTAAGAAGATGTTATTCCCAGAATTTCCTAATGTCAGACTACGTTGAGTTACATGTCTTTGTCGATGCAAGTGAGCAAGCATTTGCGGCAGTGGCATATTGGCGAATAACTTGTGGTGCCAGGGTACAATTAATGTTTATATGTGGAAAAACGAGATGTGCACCTCTAAAGTTATTATCTATTCCCAGGCTAGAGCTGCAGGCGGCCGTACTTGGTACTCGTCTAAGAAAAACCGTATTAGAATGCCATGACGTTAATGTGAAGTCTTCAACCTTGTGGACAGACTCAAGAACAGTTGTCTCATGGATTAAATCGGACCATCGTCAATATAAACCATTTGTGGCTCATAGAGTGAGCGAAATTTTGGAAAGTACACAGGAGAATGATTGGTATTGGGTGCCAACAAAACTGAATGCAGCCGATAAAGCCACAAAAACCAGTCACTGATGTGAATACGATGTAAACAGTGTTTGGATAAGTGGACCTGAATTTTTGATTTTGGAAAAGGAGAAGTGGCCTTCACAAGAATTCCGTTCCAACCAAGAAGATATGTCTGAACGGAGGTTTGGAGGTTTGTGAGCAAATGTCGCAAGGACCAACATGGAGAATATGACGGAGAGTTGACGGCACACGAATTGAACCTGGCAGAATCAACCTTATGTAAAATTGCGCAACTTGAAGCATCCTGGAAGGAAAAAGAAGAACTTCTGGAATCTGGAATCGTGTCGAAGGAAAGTCCGATATACTCATTGTCGCCCCAATTGAACGCGAATGGTGTTATTATTGTTGGAGGAAGGTTGGATTATTGTATTTCCATTCCAGAGAGGGCACGTCGTCCGATATTGTTACCATCGCGTCACATTTTGTCAGAGTTAATTCTTTAATATATCGGTATTGATACAAGTATCGATAATGCTAATGGTGGTTCGAATTATGCAGCCAAACAAAACTTAAATTTAAATTCAAATTCAAATAGACTTAAATGTACGAAGTCGCAACACCCCCCCATAAAAAACTCCTTGTTTTTCCCCAAAAATTTAACCCTGCCAGTTTTAAACTGGTCTTTTTAGCAATCCAACTTGACGTTTGTACTCACTATCGGATTTGTCCGTGCGCGGCAGCAATTGTAGGAAAAAGCAACTCCTTTTCTCCAGTTACCTCTTGGAAGGCTCTCCTCACAAATTACCACAACATCTCCCTTTGCTATGGGTTTGGATCGCGCATGCCATTTAGTGCGCCGTGTCAAAGCCGGTAGATATTCACGCATCCATCGATGCCAAAAATTATCTTTCTCCTCTAGCGGAGGATGAACAAGTTGGCAGGTCTCGACAACTAACGGCGGCAAAAACACATAAAATTAAATACTGCCTTCTTTTGTAACATTCTAATTTTACGCCATAACGACTCGAAATAGTCAATAAACAATTATAAAGTTTTAGTGTCCTTTTTTGATATCCATCACAGTATGAACTCGTAACAGTAACTATTTTTCTAGAAAATATAGTAAGCAAAAAATAATCAGAATAATAATAGAGGCTAAGAACTCGGAACCAGGGACCGGGAATAATAATTATGAGATTTAAAAAATCTAAGCTCTTAAAAGTCTCTAAAAAATGTGGGAGTTGTGCTAGTTTTTATCGGCGAACACAAAACCCGCGTTAATTTTTTTTTCCAATTTTTAATTTAAAAATTGTTTTTCAATTTTTATATTTGATTTTTAAAAATGAAAATCAACTTACAATTATTTAAATAAATTGAATAAGTGAGTAATGAATTGGTTTTTATGATAAATATCAGAAATAAAAATCAAATTGAAATTGCTTATAAAACGAGCTAGATAATATATCGGCTTTTCGAAGCATGTCGCTATTAATCTTGAAGTTTTTACGAGTTGATCGACTGCAAGTGTGTCTGATGAGGAGGTTCTTGTGTATTTTATATATTTTGCCCTTAAACTCAGGTCGCTAATAAGTCTAAAACATTGTCTAAACAAGTGAATTCATATACATATATATATTTATATTTATAAAACTGGCAGGTATTGCAGTGTAGATCATATATATTTACCAATATATTATAAAAACCAGTAAGAAAAGCAACAGTCGCGCAGCACGCGACAGTGGGATACCCTTCGACCTATGTTCCTATGTATGTAGACATATACATATGCAAATATTTTGAAATTATTCTCGACGGATGGCGCTCGCGCTTCGCGCTCGCCCGCCACCCGTGTTAGCTGACACAAACACTTGGTTTTATGCTCATACTTTCTTAAATAACTTTTGTGTTTATTGTCCGATCGGATTGCAATTTAGAGAATAAGTAGATATCACTATCAGCTTAGTATATGTTAAAGTCAGAAAGTTGTATCTTTTATACAGCGCTTATAAATTGAGTTAAAAAATTTAATTATTGATTTGCGTGGGGCGGTGGGCGTAGCATCCAACATTTGAAATAAACTTGATCTGCGCCGGCTACACAGAAATGTTCATGCCAAATTTGGTAACTCTAGCTCTTAGAATAGCTGAGATCTGTGTGTTCATCTGGTCATCGGACGGACATCCGGACATCCAGACAGACAGACATGGCTCAATCGACTCGGCTAGTGATCCTGGGCAAGAATATATATACTTTATGGGGTCTGCCACGCCTCCTTCTGCCTGTTACATACAATTGCACAAGAGTTAGTATACTTTTTTTGACCATTTTCAATGGTCGAAGGGTATAATGATCTCGGTTTATGAGCAATTTCAATTTGATTTTTATTTCTTAATTTAACATAATAAAAATGAATTCAAAACTCTTACTTTTTGATTTTTATTTAAAAAATCAAAAATAAAAGTTATAAATTGATTTATTTTTAAAAAACAAATATAATAATTAAAAATGATTTTTAAATTAAAAAATTAGTTCATAATTCTTATTTTGAAATTTTTTTAATAAAAATTATAACCGTTACGGTCCCTGCTCAAACTAAACAACTTAAGGAAGTTAACTTCGAACGCAAGTCAGCCAAGATAGAGAACTAAACTAGAAACCTTGCTTAGTTTTTATCGGCACATAGGTACATCCAAACCTAGTTTTGCTGACTCTATTTTGATCGCGGAAAATTCAGCAGTAATATCTCATTTGCAACATCCAATGATGTCGGTAACATCGGCGTATACAAAGAGCTGGTGACTTTTTTAAAAAATAGCGACATTCGATGTATTTCGGCATTCCGCTTCCAGATTAAAAGGGTCACACGATCTTGTCTGAAACCTTATTGGGATCCAGGATTTAGCGTTATGCAAGGACCTATTTATTTCCCGTTAATTGGTAGAAATTGCCTGATCACTCTTGTTTAGTACTGGACAAAGGACGCTGCATGGATCCAATCAGCTTATTACCACCGGCCTGAAACATCTCCGCAAACAAGCCATCGGCTCTGGCTCTTTTGCGACATGACGAAGTAAAATCTTTAGGTAAAATTTTTGAATATATTAAATTTTTTAGAAATTTATAAAAAAAGAGATTTTATTTTTGCAATGAAAATTTAAATAATATGGACGATAGTCTATAATGCTTTGAAACATCATAATTTCCTCACTTGCGTCATTCCGGCTCCCGTTTGTTTTGTCTGAAAAGAAGCAACTCCTTTCTCCTGTAGCTTCCCCGCGTCGCTCGCGTTGTGGCAGACTGCAGCTTCAAAATAAGTGTCCAAAACGAAATCTTGAAAAATTGACAATTCCCCGTCCCAGTTGATTACAGACCGTGCAAATTGTGGGTGACACGAGTGTAAGTATGACATTTATCTTTGTTATTTTTTTAATTTTGGCCATTTATAGAGAAGTTAAGCGAAAGAATTCCTGGCGACGAAACAGGGCCATTAGGTAAATGCAAGTCATGCCAGTAAGATCGTTCTCGGGTATCAATTCAATATCCGGCGGCGAGCACTCAATTTCGAATGCATAACATCCTTCAGTAACAGGTCGAATATAGATACTGTCAAATCCTGGTTATATTCGTCGTCCAAAAACCAACATACACAACCTTGAACTCTATTTTATGCTCCAAATGCTCGCGCCACCTTGAACTTGTATGGAGAGGCGAAGCTGGCCGGATTTGTATTGAGAACTAAAACCTTAGTTACCACTACTTTATCCATATTAGTAATTGGAAAAATTTTTAAATATCAAATACAAAAGTAC
>JAEIFQ010000270.1:0-45664 GCA_018904025.1 Zaprionus vittiger | reverse complement strand
TTTTTTTGTTCTTTTACGTTTCTTTTTATACCCTTCGACCATTGAAAATGGTCAAAAAAGGGTATACTAACTTTGTGCAAATGTATGTAACAGGCAGAAGGAGGCGTGGCAGACCTCATAAAGTATATATATTCTTGCTCAGGATCACTAGCCGAGTCGATTAAGCCATGTCTGTCTGTCTGTCCAGATGTCCGGATGACCAGATGAACACACAGATCTCAGCTATTATAAGAGCTAGAGATACCAAATTTGGCATGAACATTTCTGTGTAGCCGGCGCAGATCAAGTTTATTTCAAATGTTGGATGCCACGCCCACCGCCCCCGCAAATTAATAATTTAATTTTTGAACTCAATTTATAAGCGCGGTATAAAAGATACAACTTTCTGACTTTAACATATACTAAGCTCATTAAAATATCTACGTATTCTTAAAATTGTAATCCGATCGGTCAATAAACACGGAAGTTATTTAAGAAAGTATGAGCATAAAACCAAGTGCTTGTGTCAGCTAACAAGGGAGGCGGGCGTGCGCCATCTGTCGAGAATAATTTCAAAGTATGTGCATATGTATATGTCTACATACATAGGAACATAGGTCGAAGGGTATCCCACTGTCGCGACTGTTGCTTTTCTTACTGGTTTTATGGTAGGAATATAGTTCGAGTAGTATGTTTTGTGTTTCGTTGGAGTTTGTAATCGTAAGCAGGTCATCAACATATTTTGTTAGTAATCGTGGTTTTGTTTTTAATTTTTCCAAGCTGTTTGTCAATAATTCTTCCATGGCAATGTCTGCAATTACGGGTGAAGCTGGGGAACCCCTTGGCATACCTTTCAACTGTGAGAAAATTGTTTTTATTTTATTTTCACCTCGAGCTAGCTACCAAGATGATAAAAAACAAAGGTCCCCAAAACACTATAATAAATCCAACGGAAGGCATGCCGCTTGCAGAAACCACACCTAGATTGGAATATGCATACATAAAACAAAACAACAAAAACAACAAAATGGAAATTAACAGGTTTCAAACTATTGCTAAGAAACACACTAAACTTAAGTTACATATTAAATTTTTAATTGAAGTTTAGGAAAGCCCGAATTATCCCCAAATTTATACATAATACAACTAGGTGCAATAATTTATTTTAAGACGACATGTACAACCAACCAGACATACAAAAATCTCTAGTCAGACACGTTTACCTTTTTCACATTAAATTATTAAATTTAATAATTAAACATAAACACAATATCTTAGATAGACATGAATAACAGCTGAAAGAAACAAAAACAATCTTAGAAAAACCCCATGAACACAGATGACGCATCGTTTTCATTTTTTGAGATAGAGAGAAACGTATTAAGCAAGACAACAACAATATTAACAGAACGTCACGAGAAGAAATTAGAAAGACTCCAAAAGAAAGAACAACGAACTAGGAGAAAAAGAAGGAGCTTATTGCAAAGACCGAAATAAATAAACTTATCACAACTAACGCAATATCACCGAAAATTTATGGACTACCGAAAATCCATAAGGAAGGGATACCACTAAGACCAATATGCTCATCAATAGGATCCCCCTCTTACCCCTTATGCAAATACATTGTTTCAATACTTAAAAATTTGACAACAGAATCGAAATTCAATACAACAACACACTGAGATACCTGAACAAACTTTCCTAGCACTTATTTTGATAATGAAATTAATAATTATAACGTTATTTAACATGGAATACTAAACGAATTTTAATGCTTTCTAAATAGTACTCATAGGTAGGGTGGGTAAAGACGAGTAGGGCTACAACAATATCAATAGCCCACCCTGTGAGTACTAATACATAAATTTTGGTGATTTTGGCAAGGGATTCTGTAGTTGTTTATGGTTCACCTGTGAACAAGCCGAGACTGTTGAACTGGCAAAAGAACCCCCCACAGGCTGTTTTTGCTAGCTGTACCCAGAATCTCAAAGTTGCGGGCTCAGCAGGACCTGAAGGTAATGTTCTGAGAAGAGCAGGTTAGCCCATAACAAATTGGCGCCCAAAACGTGGGGCGACGGAAGCTTAAAAACAAACGCAGGATGCTTTAAAAGGTGTCAATGTACATATAGAAAAATAGAGAAATGCGTTACAGATAAAATAAACTTCTCAGTGTTTTTTAAGCGGTTCTAGGACAGTCATGAAGAATTTTCAGGAAATTACTATTAGGAGAATACAAAGTATTAACCAAAAGACCCTTCACGAACTGGTCCTAGCATGCAACAACTTAGGGAGAAAACAAAAATAAAAAAATATAAAAGGAAAGGTATGGAAGACTATAACAACCAAGGGATAGGAATAGCAAGATAGCAAATGGATTAGAGAAAGCCTAGGGAATTAGAAGCTATTAAGATGGGCTCAAGTAGAGACATTAGGAATGCGAAATTATGCAAAGCCTAAATATCGACCACTGAAAAAAAATATATATCAGCTCTTGGAGACATTACGGGATACGCACCAAAGTAATGACCTCGAGTAATTTAAGATCAAGTCGACTCGAGCAAACTGCCTAGGAAAGTTCTTTACTTTCCTTTTCTTCTTTTCTGCTTTCCATTTACACTATTCTACTTCGGGAAGTTACTTAAAACCTGCGTTACCCTCGAATCAACCGAAAGAAAGCAATTTATGAGAATAAATAAAACACAATAACACAAAATAAAAAATTAAACATATAAATAAACTTAGACCGACAGAAACAATCGTAACATGGCAACGATACGAAGCACAGAAAATAAACATAGGGAGGCGACTAACAACGAGAATTGTCAGATTTGTGTCAAGCCATTGTGGGAACACTATTCTGTCTACACAGCTTTCATGACAGCTGTATAGCTGACTGGGTGCGGCAATTTAAAGAATGACCAATTTGCCACAGGCAGAGTCACCTAAAAGACTTAGTGGTGGTTAAATACCCAGACATACCTACAGAAACAGATAGAACTTTGTCCTTAGAACCATCTACTTCTGCAGCTGCGAGGCAGCTAGAGTCGGCTCCTGCAGCTACAGCTAACACAGGAGCAGTTACTAAAGAGCATCCACATAATACACGATATAAGAAAGCTGCTCAAACAGAAGCTCACAACGACAAAACACAGCAGGTAACAACACGTAAGACTATAGGGAGACAGGGACGGGGTGCAACTAACTCAGACAGGACGGCACCGAGGAGCAGGGGAGCATCCAACAATAGGTCAAACCGAGATCGTCCTGGGTCATCGATTACAAACTGTTAGGTGAACTTATTGAGGACATCGTGGCAAGACAGTTAGCTGGCTTAAGCGTTCGACAAGTATCGCCAGAAACTAGATAACAAGGGCTACACAGTCACGACAATAGTCAACATTCTAGCAGTTCTAGATATAGAACGGGAGTAAATCCCGAAAAGGTCACCCAGCTTATTCACAGCTGGAATTAAAAGTTTGATGGGTCAGCCAAAGGAGTCACGGAGGAATTCCTCTACCGAGTGGAAACCTTAACAAACGACTGCCTAAGCTAGGATATAGAGGCAGTTTGTAAAAAGCTCCACATTTTACTTGTGGGAAAAGCAAGGAAATGGTACTGGAGGTATAGAAAAGAAAACCCAGTCATAAATTGGGGCAATTTAAGAGCTGCATTAAGAGAACAATGCACGGACTATAGAACAGACACAGATATGTTAGAGGAGATAAGGGCAAGGAAACAGAAGATAGGGGAATCATTTAAATCTTTTTATGACGAAGTCATGATTTTGTCCTCTCGAATGTTCAACCCCATTTCCGAACAGCAGCTGATTAGGATGCTCACTAGGAATCTGCTTCCCGACATACGGCATGAACTGTTCTACGTCCAAGTGAAATCTATTGCGCATCTGCGCAAACTTATTCAAATGCGAGAGAACCTTTTATGTGAAGCAGCAGTTCGTAAATTTCCAAAGCCCGTACACAATTCAACTTTTCCAAAAACGAATGTGGCAGCGTTAGACGGGGAGATTCCCTGTGAAAACGCAGACCCTAACTTGAACGAAATAGCGGGAGTACAGGCGCCGATACGAGTGTATCAGTGTTGGAACTGTAAGGAAGAAAGACATAGGTGGGATATGTGTATGAAAGAGAGAAAGGTTTTTTGCTACGGGTGTGGAGCAAAAAATATTTACAAACCACAATGTCCAGGGTGTCTTGCTAAAAAGGCGGAAAACCAAGCGAAGGGTCCATTCGTGAGTCAGACACGAACGGCCCCGAAATAAAACTAAAATCTCCATTACCAGATTTACCGGCTAGCTCAGTAATTCTGACAAGAGCTACGCCCTTACCTGACTTACCGACTGACTTCAACAGTTGGAGGCGGTTAAGACATTATTTCCCTCATTCGTTAAACAAGGCTTGGGAAAAACGTCACTGTTAGAATATAAAATTGAAGTGTTAATATCATTATCATATTCGTCATCTTCATTTGTACTAGTGACCCTTTTCTCTTTGTTTGCTTAGAAATTCCTTATCGTCTTCAATACGCATTATACTTAGAGCATCAGCATAAGCAATATCAAACAGATCATCTATAGTTTCCAAAAACTCACTGCGTTCCGGGTTTTTTTCGTTTTTACGTGTGTTTGTAAATGTATAGAAATACATTAGCAATAATTAACCCCCTTTATTGGGATTTATCATTTTTATGTGCTTGTAAGCATAATTTATAGCCAGATATACTAAATATTACATATTAACTTATAATTTTTACGTTCTTGCTTCAAAGTGAGCGGACGCGTTTTTGTTTTGCTACCCGCTTTAACTCTTTTTACACAAACAATCGGTGTTTGCTTATAACATTAAAGTTTACTAATCTTTTCTATTGTGATTTCTGTTCACTTTCGCGAGTCTATGCCTGTTATTTTTAGCTCTGGTTTCTTTTTTCTTTTCTATCAAGTTTGCACAATTTCTGTATTGTAGATATTTGCCTATTTCTGCTTTTTCTTTTGTGAGTGCATTTGTTTTCTCTTGCGCTCATTTTACCTCTCTACGCTTGTTAGTTGTTGCTGTAGTTCTTACATTCTCCCTCTCACGTATTTAAGTGTGTATGTGTGAAACGTTCTCTCGCGCTCACACATTTCTGTACTTGCTCCCTACTAGTTTGGTGCGTGCATATATTTCTCTTTAACGCTCGCTCACTATTTTCTCTAATTGTTTGATCTTGCGGTTGCTTTTACTTGGAACAGTAGAGCCCCTTTATGATGGAAGGTAGTGTTGTCTGTTATGTAAAATCCTGTCAAAAACAGGTAGCTGTCGCGGAGCCAAGCCTTTCATGTTGGCTTAAAATGTGTCGGCTATTCAGCATCAATCTGTGATGCTATATCCAGGCGCACTGGTCTGCTCTATTGCTGCGATGCATGTCGGCAGGTGGAAGGTGATATGATCACGTTTATGCGGCAGGCAAGGAATGGATTAAGTGAGCTTTCTGGCACGTTTCGTGAAATGGTCAAAAGGTTCTCTGCGTTGGACTCATTGTTTAACAATCCTAAATTGTTAGTTGAATTGTTGAAATCAAACAGAAATAAAAAGTCCTTGTCTGCAAGCATTCCTCTCCCGCTCAACGACCAGCCAGGTTTACCGCCCCAGTGGTGACGAGATTGGCGGCTCGGTCTCTTTCGGTATCCAAAAAAGTCATCGGTGAGTGTGTGCAGATGATATCGCAAAAAAATTCCCAATGAGTCCGCTGTGGTTTCTCTGCCGGTGCCACAGATAAATAACATAATAAAGGCAAGTTCTGGTTCCGGACCACCGGATGTGAACACAGACCTTGTGTCTGGGGTGCCTAAAAAAGTTTTAGAAAAATCGGTTTTCCATTAAAAAGTTTAGACATTTTAGAGACAGTTTGTTTACTTTTGGTAACATTGTTTTTAGCATGCATTTTTGGAATTTTGGCCTATGGAGGGATCCACTGTGCAACAGTCGGTTGTCAGGCATTAACATCCCCGGCTATCAGGCAAGGCGACTTGCATTGTGCGTCTGCGACTAGCCTGTCCAGGGACCGCTCGTAGCAATCCATGGGCATTGAAGGTGCCAAGTAGATACTGTCGTGCGCACGAAGCCTTCTTCTCGGAGAACTTCCAGTATCTGTGCTGCAGGCTGACCGCATACTATACCGCCGCCTTTTCTAGGTGATCTCCTCCAGCCCACGTATTGGGGGACCTTTGCTGTACGGCTCGCTCAATATGGCAACGTCAATCCTACTCTCCCTAACCGATTGCTCTAGCAGGTCATGAGCTGCTTCCCAGTGTTTAAGGTTGAGTTGGTATATCCTTGCCATTGTTGGCTTCGTCGAAGCTGAGCGGCTGCCATGTATGGGTATCGGCTGCTGTTGGCTGGATGGCCAGTGTCCTTCTCTCCTTGTCTGGTGCATAGGATACACTTGTGTTTGTTAGTGCAACTCTTTGTGTCCTCTTGTGTCCCTTCTCGCCACATTTGAAGCAAACACCCGTGCAGTCTTTACCCGTGCAGCGGCTGGCGATGTCACCGAATTCCATGCACTTGAAGTACCTCATCGGCTGCGTTTTGCAGTAGATGACCCAACTGACTCTGACCTTGCCCTCATTGGCGAGTTTCTCTGCCTTATCGGCATGGAGCTTCACGGTTGCCGTATGATTTCCGGATGGAAACAATTAAGGATGGCGACGCACCGATTTCGCGGCTCTGTCTTAACCGAGCGCAAGATCTCGGCATACTACGATGGCGTCTGGTTTTACCGTTTTCATACGGCTTTTTGGGTTTCTACCTTTTTCCAGGGGTTTTCAAAAGGGATGCCGAATATTGTGAGGACTCAAAATTGTGAGTCCCACAAAAGTTTATTCTTATTTAATTTTTGAATGAAGGGTATGTGGTAGTCAGGCTACACAGAAGTTATAAACCGATACGCCCATAGCTATAATTATAGGGTATATAGGCTCGCTCACCAAAACGAACGAACGGAGCAGAAACAGTAAGCGCACGCAAAAGAGCGGTGCGAGCACACACACACACGAACGCACACATACATCCGCGCATGAGCATCGACCCTCTAGTACGGCTGGCGGTAGTCGTTGTACTTTCGTCAACGCAGCGTTGGCGTATTTACGGCGATGCGTCGTGTCACAAACGATTGAGTCCGAATGCTGAGCAGAGTGACAGAGAGAGACGGACGCTCAAATTCCTTCTCCACTGAGTAAGTAAATCAAAAAAAATGTCGGTAAAGGTTAAATAGCTGCATGCGTCACCGATTTTGTTTAAATTTTTTTTACTGATAGGGCTATATTTATCATGATTTTAGGTGAAAGAATTATTTGGCGGTCGCTTCTAGTTTTTTTTTAATTGAATTTTGAAAATAATTAAATTTACATGTATTTTGTTGTTGCATTTTTATGCAAGGCGCCAGTCTGCCTGCAACATTTTGTGACGGTACAGTGTCCAACAAACCGATTCATTTGAAATGAAAACTGAGCATGCAAGAAAATTCAAAGTGTTTAGAAAAACAGCGCGCTGCAGGCAAAAATTTTTTGCCTGCGGCGCCCTATTCTTCAACAAAACTATTTTCTTTGACAGCATATATATGTTATTTTGCCAGCATATTGAGTTATTAAACATCTACGTTGGCGTCAGTCTGCCGACCAACGAGTTATAGTTGCAGGCGCCGAAACACTCACCCAATATGCAACTCATAAAATATAACATTATTGTGTCTAAATAACATTTCGTTTTAAATAAATCGCTTGTAGGCCACTGTGCGCATCATTGTGACGTTTTACTCAGAATTGGCCAACAACAAAATACATGTAAATTTAATTATTTTCAAAATTCAATTAAAAAAAAACTAGAAGCGACCGCCAAATAATTCTTTCACCTAAAATCATGATAAATATAGCCCTATCAGTAAAAAAAATTTAAACAAAATCGGTGACGCATGCAGCTATTTAACCTTTACCAAAATGTCTTTATTTTACAAATTGTAATTAGTTTATTCAATTACAGGAGAAAATATAGCTTGCGTTGACCGTCCCTGGACAGCGAGGGTAGAGAGCTTGGAGAAAAAAATTGACATGCAGACTGGTAATAAAAAACATTGTTCACGCATTCTAATAAAAATTAACATATTGTGCATCTTTTCAGAAATAATAAAAAGCCAACAAGCTCAATTAAAGCAGCTGGCAGATCAAATTGCTGACCAAAATGCGTATTTGCGGCAGCTAATAACTGAGAAGAAGGAGTCAGAGGATGTACATAAAGTGTTTCCTCTAGAAAAGGAGGAAGATTTGATGAAGTTAGAGGAAGCGTTAGGGCCGGAAACGCAAGAAATTTATGTAAGTTGTACAACTGGGATAAAAAGTTATTTGTATATACATGTTCTTATATGTTTTGTTTATTGTTTATTTTCGCAGGAGGCAGCAATGAGAGCAATAGTGGCCCCGGTGGGGATTAAAAAAGGATTGCGCCGAATATTGTCTGACAGTATCGTCAGCGAGTACAATATCCACGGTGAAAAATTAAAGAAGGAGCTTATTTCCATGCCCAAATTTTACCGAGCGCTTCTTGGTCAGTTTTTAAAAAAGAAACATTGTTAACAGCAATATTTTTTTATAATATTCCAGATTCCATTCCGGGCTCTACTGGTGGCAACGCGGAGGACGAACTCCGAATCGCACTAATTGCGCAAAAAGGGAATTTTTTTTAAAAAAAGCCTTTTAAGCGCAAGGCGGAGGGAAAGGAAGCAAATTCAAATTAGATATTTTTATTATTATTTATTTATATTATTTATTATATTATTATTTATATTATTATTTATATTGTTAATTTTATTATTTATATTATTATTAGTCTATTTTTATTTATAATATTATTTTCATTATTTAATAAAAGTACGCTTCATTTTAATATAAACATTTAATAACGAGAAATTTTACTTTTTTGAAATCGGTCAAACGGGGACAATAATGTCCACTTTCTGCACGCCTCGGCGGCAATAGAGGGGTCGATAATGTCCCTTTTATAAACGGCAAAGCGGCAATAGAGGGGTCGATAACGTCCCTTTTATGAACGCCTCGGCGGCAGTCGAGCGTCGCTTATGCACGTACTGAGCGGACATCGCCGAATGAAATACGGTTGTAAAACGCATTGAGTGGTAGTCTAGCGAGCGTCGACGACAGTCACAAAATCGTCGACGCAGCGTAGACAATGGGTCGGTCGGTCGTACTAGAGGGGAGAGAGGGAACGCACGCGCACGCACACAGACGCCAGCGCATGAGCACATTGAGAGAGCGAGAGTAGGTCACTCAAACGGCAGTGCATGCACTCACGCACTCAAACGAGAGACGAAATGCAGCGGAGGCAACATTGCTTTTTGAGTGGAACCGGCAAAACGCAGATGAGCGCCGGCAAAACAGATGAGCAAGAATTGCAAGTGCAAAGTGACGTTTAAAGTGAAAAGCCGGAAAGAAGAAGACGAGTTGCGACATCGGAGGACCAGAAAAACATCGAGGACACCAACGCAGCCCACCAGGAAACAAGACAACAACAAGAAGACACCGAGAGTTCCAACCAGGCGAGCCAGAAGACAAGGAAGGTGAGCGAGCCACACCATGGTCTAAGGCAGGGAAACGCTAATCCTAAGGAAATTAGGAAAAACAGTGCGCGGTGCTAGGCAGGGACATAGGGCATTAGGAGTATAACCAGTGTACGTAATATTTAAGTGAAGAAGCGGAAAACAAAAGAAATAAAGAAATAATATATTTAAAATATCGTATCGATGATATTTTCGATATTTTAAAAATATTAATTTGATATAATATATATCATTTTAAAATATCGATATATCAGATATTTCCGATATTTTTAAATTTTTCTTTAATTCCAACAAAAATATATCCGTCCCACGATAAAATTAAATTAAATTTCTAAATTAAATATGGCGCATTGTCTACATATACATATGTGACGCAAACTTTTGCATCAGATTTACACAGAAAACGCGCCATTTTAAATGTTTACCTCTTTTTGGCATTTTAGATGTTACGGACTGCTTTTTGTCGGTAGGGCCGCGCCAACTAGCTCAGCAGCACTTGGGGAGAGGTTTTTCATCCAGCCCTGCAGTCCGCACCAAAATATCGATAATCATCGGTATTTACACAAAAGACGCATCACTGACAAAAGGTAAACAAACCAAAATGCACATAAAATACATATTTAACATATTTTAACACATTTTACTTTGTTTACAGGCACAATAACTACTCTACGGGGGACAAACAAACAACAACAACATCCATTGGTGACAGCCAAGTCACCGCGCACCCACCCAACCATGTGATGCTCCTGCTCTGGAGTTTCGGAGCATCACCCAAGTCGGCGAGCCCGTTCCTGGCCAACTAAGGCCGCCCCATCTCCACATTTATTTACTGTATCCTATTCCTAACATTCTTACCTACCCACGTGGACCTAACATGTAAGACAAACTAACGCAAACTTATAATTATTAACAATTTATATACATACATATATAGGGAATTATGACTAAAGGGACATTTTTGTTGATTTTCAGATCATTAGATTTGGCGATGGACTATGCCGCCACGCAGGAAAACATATATACGCCTGCGGCAGCCTAGATGGAAGTGCTGCTACAGAGGTGGCTGGTGCTGCTCTGGCCTGCTGGTTCAAGCGGCGCTTGCCAAAACGGGAACCTTGGGTCAGCGACCGATCTGGCTGTTAACAGACCCAAGGCCTCGCTTAGGCTCGCACTGCTTGCTCCATTAGCAGATGTTGCTCATACCAGGGCGGCTGCGTTCATCGATATATGTCTATCAACACTCGAAATGAACACAGCCGATTCGCAGAATGCAACACAGATATATATTATAATGTTTAAACGCCGAAGTTTCAGAATTAGTTTTCTTTATTTTCACTTGTGTTGAGCAGCAGTGTCAGGCTAAGAATGGCGGGTTCGCTTACATTCACTGTTAATGTTAATGTTAATGTTAACTCGTGTCCGCATTATGTGCGAATGGCAAAAGTGCAACCCTGAATAATCGTAAGTCACTACAGTTCGGCCATCCTGACACTCAAATTGCCATCAATTTGCCGACAATGTCAATTTACAAAATCTTATTCTAAGTACCATATCTTATTTTAGGTATAATATCTTATTCTAGGTATTCTACATCAGTGTACATTGGTTCAATTTCCAATCTTATCAGTGTTTCTTTAGGATTTTCATCAACAACCAAATCCGCAGATTCTGACACCCATTTCTTAAGTTTATTTGCCTCGAGTATTCCATTATACGGCATCTGCGTAATTTGACAACCATCAACATCACGCACTACATATCGATCATGTTGCAATACCTTGTCAACAACATATGGACCCCGATACTTTGGTTCTAATTTTTTATTTATTCCTGGGGCTGTGCTAATGTGTCTTATTGCTACGTAATCCCCTTTTTCAAAGGTTTCCGCAGGCGAATTACACTTCAAAAACTGAATCATGTTTTGCTCTTGTGACTTAACAAAATTCTGCGACGCTCGTTCTCTAATTTTTTCAAAGTCACGATCAATCACACTATTCTTCTCATCGAAATGTTCAGCAAGTTCATCAATCTTATTACCACGTTGTGCTATTCCCAACAGAAGTACCGATGGTGTATTTTTAGTCGTAGTCTGAACTGTATTATTTAAAATATATTCTGTGTTCCTTATAGTTTCCGTCCAGTCTAAGTGATTTGCAATGTCGCACAATTTACCCATCATAGGCGTAAGTACACGGTTAATACGCTCTACCTGCCCATTTGCTTGTGGCGAACTAGTGGCATTAAGGATATGCTGAATATTCTCCTCTTCTAGGAACTTCTCAAATTCTTCTGAAGTAAATGAGGTTCCGCGGTCACTTATTAAACGACGAGGACGACTATAATGGTCAAAGTAATGCTGAAGGGCTACACAAGACTCTTTAGAACTCGTTGAATTCGTCGGGTACAATTTAACAAATTTCGTAAAGGCGTCAATAATAACCAGCAGGTGTTTCTTCTTTGACAGAAGGGAAGGCAGCGGACCCAAGTGATCAATATGAATCGTATCAAAAGGCACATTTACCTTCGGGATACTGAACATATTACGCTTGTTAGTTCGCGCTGGGGCTGAATATACTATACATTTCAAGCAGTTACGTATGAAATTATGTACCCGTGCCTTCATCAGCGGGAACCAATAATGTTTCTTAATTTCTGAACAACATTTGTCAACCCCTAAGAGGCCGATTTTTTCATGCGTCCATCGAATCACATTATTTATCATCTCCTTAGGCACGTACATCCGCAAGTTACCAGAAGGTGATTTTTGATATACTACTTAACCACTAAGTTCATATTCATCATTGTCTGCTGTTTCTAATTGCTCTCTAAGGTCACAAATTTCTTTGTCTCTGCTTTGTGCCACCCGAAGTTGGAAGTCAATATCTAAGTCACTAACTGCTCCCACGTGTTCTACCCGACTAAGTGCATCATCATGGCTCATAAGTTTCCCAGGCCGATGTTGTACTGTATAATTGAATTTCTCGAAGGATAATGCCCAACGCTCAATTTTATCTGATCCATTTTCATTGGCCAAAGTTCGTGCTAATGCATCACAATCAGTTATAATCTTAAAGGGTCTGCGATCTAAATAAGTACGGAAGCGCCGAAGAGCGTAATAGACAGCAAGCGTCTCCAGTTCATAACTATGTAACCTCTTCTCAGTGTCTGCAGTTGATTTCGAAAAATAAGCTACTGTGTGGAATTTGGAATCATTTTGTTTCTGCATAAGTACATCACCAAATCCGCGTGCACTCGCCTCACAATGTAATTCAGTCTCTCTGTCAGTCTCTGGATCAAAAATTGCTAATACGGGAGCTTGTATAAGACTCTTTCGTAAAGTAAGGAAGGCCTCATGGCACTCATTAGAGAAGTCAAACGATTTGTCACCCCTTAACAACTGAGTTAACGGAAATGCTATCTTCGAAAACGACGGTATAAATCGGCGGAAGAATGAGAACAATCCAAGACAGGATTCCAATTGTTTTCGGTTCAAAGGGACCGGGTATCTCTGTATAGCCTCAATGTGTCGGTCACTGGGACATATACCCCTTGCACTTGCTTTAAAACCTAAATATTCCAACTCGGTTTGCGCAAATTTACATTTTTTAAGATTCAACTCAAGTCCGAATGATCGTAAGCGTTTAATGGCTTCCAGAATAGTTTTTATATGACTCGGAAGGTCAGGTGAAGCTATTAAATAACACTTTATTTACAAATCGCTGAAATACAGCAGGCCCATTCTTCAGTCCATAAGGTATGCGTAAGTATTCATATTGTCCGTCAGGTGTAAGGCAGTAAGTTTAACCGAATCTTCATGCATCTTTATCTGATTAAAACCGCTCTTAAGATCCATCAATGTAAAATATTTTTTGTTTCCTAAGTGTTCTAAACAGTCATCAGTTAAGGGCATCGGGTGGTTATCACGCAAAGTGATTTTGTTCAAATGTCTATAGTCTACGCATTTACGCATTTCCCCTGACTTCTTACGTACTGGCGCAATAGCGGAAGCATAAGGCGAGGTACTAGGTCTTATAATATTTTTCTTCAATAAATCATTTATTATTTCTCGAACTTCAATTCTTTCTTGGTACGACAGGCGTCGGGGTCGTCGGTAAATAGGAATTGTATTTGTCGTTTCTATTTTCATACAGTAATCGTCAGGATAAGGCGCAAGTGGCGTATTGTAATAAGCTTCACTAATAGATGACAGAAGTACGTTATACGTACTAGGTGGAGTGAAATGTAACCTCCTTGGGAATGAAAAAAACATTTTTTTTTAAATGTTTTTTTATTTTATTAAATTTAACCCGTTTTTAGGTCGATACACTTAATCCAGCAATTTTCCAACCTCTTGATCCCGTCCGAAAAATAATTTTCCGGAAGGTCTGCAAAATACTCCTCCGCGGTGTCGATAATTTCGCAAAATTCCTCGCGTGAGCTTAATTTTTTATTGATGAGCCATCTTTTGAGGTTTGAAAAGAGATTGAAATCTGAGGGAACCAAATCATATGAAAAAAGGGGGTGGGAAAGTAATTCAAGCCCCAAATAATTTATCTTGGCCAAAGTTTCGTTTCTCGTGTTTTTGGTCTGGAGCCAGTTTCGCGGCACCTATCGGCAGGATAAATATTTCATATGAAAAATCTCGTTTAGGATATGGTTTGTGCGCTCAATACTGTTCCTTGTGACATCTGCTAGCTCACAAAATTTTATTTTCCTGTCTGCGAACATCATCTCATGGATTTTTTCGACATTTTCCTCTGTGACCTCATCCGAGGGCCTGCCGATGTGGCCTTGATCGTGAGTGGAGTTGCGGCCACCACGAAACTCTCAAACCAATATTTGACGGTGTAATCTGACGGAGCATTAGCCCCATAATATTTGTCTAATTTTTCTTTTGTTTCCTTCACCGTTTTGCCTCTCAAAAAATAATGTTTTATGAGAGAACGAAAAAGGTTTTTGTCCATACTGCACATGATGCCAAACACGTCAACGAAAATTAGCTGTCAAAAAAAAACTACTGGTAGTATCGCAAAGAAATTTAGCGTGCTTTCCTAAATAAGAACGGACTACAAGGCACTAAAAACTTTTTTGCAGTAGCAATGTATTATGGCGGTCAAGGAGGTTACTTTTCACCCCACCTAGTATTGATCGGCAGGGAGAGCAGTGTTAATGTTAAACAACTCCTAAGTTTCTGAAGTGACATCAATTGCACATAACCCATTAAAATAATTATCGACATTTCCGATCGGCGGCACAGAAGTCCGGCTATCAATTGCAAGACCGCATTTATCCGGAATACTCTCGGCAGGCATGTCAGATTTGCTTAAATGGTTGTCAAGGGACCGAAGTATGCCAAGGTTTACTAACTTACATCTAAACATATTACTTATTTTCCCAGGTTAAAATGCAACAATTCTTTTTTAATATAACGCTTTTTTACGCTAACCAATTTAATATCTGCTTTTTCAAGTAAGTCCCTACCAATGATCAGAGGTACAAAAATAGATTCATCAGGGACTACAATAAACTTATGTATTATAATCTGATCATTAAGTTTAATGCTGCAGGACACTTCACCGAAAGACATCAAACGTTTCTTTCCTATTCCACAATACTGTGTCTTTGTTAATGGCCTATTGCCGAAATTGGTTACGCAAGCTCGGCGCACAAAACTTCTAGGGCTACCGGAGTCAAACAGAGATAAAGTATTAACAAACTTGGCATACCTCGGGTCATAATTAAAAGAAACACTCACCGATTGGAATGGGCAACATGGAGTCACCACTTCAGCACTATCAACATAAGCTGCGCTGCGGCTAGCAGGCATACCCAACTTTGGACGGTGTGGACAGTTCTTATAAACATGAGACAGCTCACCACATCGGAAGCAAGAGCCATCAGGACGTCTGGGCTTCGGGCAAGCACTTTGGTAATGTCCATAACCAGAGCAATTGAAGCAGCGGACCGAGGCGTCAGGACTGGAAGCAGTAGACATCGTTGGAGCCGGCAACACAGTAGTAGACCGGGCCGCAGAAGCCCTAGCAGCAGGCATCTTAGTAGTAGCAGCCACCAGTGTTCGAGGATGCACACGCTCATAACGAACAAGCAGGCGTTTTAATTCACGCATTGTCCTGGCCGTAAACAAGATGAATCTCTCTCTAGATTGGTCTCCGATGCCTTCAATGATGATGTCAATAAGTTCACTCTCAGCTACGCGACCACGCGCCGCGATTTCCTGCATCTCCAGAACATATCGGTGCACCGTCTCGTCGGGTCTCAAACGTCTGGCACGTAGTTGAAGAAAGACTTCATCCGTAGAATATTGTACGCACAAACAGCTTTGCTGTTCCACTCAACATACGCCGCATTCCCACGAAGCGTGATCGGTCGTCAAATTGCAAGATACTGAAGGCATCCTCTAAGTCCTCAATCCACTTCAACACGTCGTAACTGTCATCGGCCGTGAACATTGGCACCATTGACTCGATGAGGTTAATGTCCATTCTAAGTGGCGGTACATCCTGTCCCGTTCGGCGAGGTGACGCACGTAATTCCTCTACTTCCTGCTGAAGTAGCAGCAGTTCTCTCTCCTGACGCAATTGAATAATTTGTGCTTACACATTAATTGTTCCAGCAGTAGTCAAAGCACTGGCAGCAGTCCCGTTGTTCTCTGGCACCAACTGTACAGGCCTCGAAATAATTTCATCAACAGCAGACATCGGTCGACTAACGGCTTGGGTATCCGTTATAACGGCACATGGCGCCGCTAAATTTGTCGCACCATTTTCGCTTACGGCGTCTTCAGCAGTGCCATCTAACGGCGTCTGTCCGCCATTTTCATCGTCCAGCTCTTGTTCAGCAGTTTCCCTCGCAGCAGCAGTCTGCGCGCAGCAGGCACAGCATTGAGCTCTTGGTTGGACGCATCTTCGTATCCCACTTCTGAGTTTTAAACGCCGAAGTTTCAGAATTAGTTTTCTGTATTTTCACTTATGTTGAGCAGCAGTGTCAGGCTAAGAATGGCGGGTTCGCTTACATTCACTGTTAATGTTAATGTTAATGTTAACTCGTGTCCGCATTATGTGCGAATGGCAAAAGTGCAACCCTGAATAATCGTAAGCCACTACAAATGCCTATTTTTAATATGGGACACTAGGTTACTGGAGTTCCCGCTTGTTTTAATTGTTTTTGCGTATATTTAGCACTTGGCAGTGCCGTCTTTAATATCGGAATAATTATAATTAGAATATATAGATAATTATCTTTGATTTGAATGACGGTCGCTTCGTTCAACGCTCTTTGAATTCTTGGGGCCGGGTGGAGGTGACGAAAGCTCACCTCTGTCGTCTCTGGAGCACTTTCCTTCCCTCGGGGAGTATCTCTGGGCAGGAGGCGTAACCGTTTTCCGTGTTGCTACGGACCGACTTTGCTCCTCATCTGCTGCGACATATAAGCCGAGTATGCTGTCGACCAAGTGTCTCATGGGCTGGTGGATCGAGCGTCTGCCTAATAGCATTTGGCTCAACGCTCGTATCTTCTCTCCAAGTTGCTCGCACGTTGAGCTCTTCTTAATAGCCACAATGCCCAGTGGCGTTGTTGGGGCTGTTGTTGCCGGATTTGGGGCACATGGCGTCGACCTCGGGGACCTCATCGACCTAGAACTGCTTTTGAAGGGATCGCCGTCATTGAGGGCAAGGCCCTCAGCTGGACAATCCATTTACGCTTTTTTGCGACAACGACTTGCTATTTATTAAGTATGGAGCAACTAATTTAAAGGAGTCCCTCGCTGACCACGGATTTCTCCTAGGCGTTTGACCGTTGGAGGTTTAATCCGCCTCTGCTCGGACACCAGAGCCTCTTCTTCGGCACCGCAAAGGTGAGAGGATGATATTCGGCCTGTCCGCGGCCTTTATGCCTTTTCCCTTTAAAATAAGGTCCACTCCAAATTAAAATACAGTTTTTAACGTTTCGCGCTTTGCAGATATGGTCCACTCCAAATTTTAAATTCAAATTTGAATTTTAACGGTCCGCATCTGGCAACGCCAATCGATTAATTCGATAGGTCACTATTAGCTGGGCCACCCACGCGTTCTCCGCGGTAAGTTGGCAGCGCTATCAGCTGTTTAGTCAGCCGGACCTCCCGCAACAATTGTTTTGTTTTTTATTTTGCCGAAAAAATTTTTAAAATCCGTGTTTACCACTTTGTGGTCGTGCAAAACAAAGGGCTGCAACTTTCGGTGCGGCTTTGTACACTATCCACTATTTCTGACATCGTGTCCAGTTTAAGCGGGAATTTTCTCTCTTTGCTGCTGATATGCGTTTATATGAGTGTGTGCATGCACAAATGTGTGTGCGTGTATGTGCATAGTCAGAAAACGTTATTGTTGCCAAAACAAGTGATTATTTTGTTTTGTTTTCGCCGCTCGAATTAGCTCCCGATTATAAAACTCAATGGGTATCCAGGGAACACCACGGGGAGGCCATTGAAATAACAATGGGGTCATCAATTGATGACCTTCGAGTCGACTTGAGATATTTAAATGTGTTTTATTCAAATATCTCCATGCTCCCCATCTAACTTACACCTATCTCTGTTTAAAAATATGGCCAGCATTCTGACATATCAAAATCTGTGTATGTACATTGCATCCACAAAAGGACTGAAGACAATAACTAGAAACCTTCGTCATGCCGAATGAACAAGGGCATTGTCGACTTCGTTTTTGTTAGGGCTGCCTCATTATTTGTTGAATAATGCGAATATGTTTCCTCTGCGCTTTTCGATCTGAAAGCTTGCTGTATTTTGATCCTTAAACAGGGGGGTTTTCAGACACCATCTGACTAAGATTTCAATGGAGGTGTTTTTGTTTGATCGCCAAGTTAATCGTGCTGTGCCTCGACTCACAGCTACTGGTGTGGTTAGCCAAAGAAAACCGTAACCCCGTTGTCTATCTGCAGCATCTGCAGTATAGTATTTTTTGCAGAGGAGGACGAGTATGAAGAAGTGCAGAGTATGGAGTCGGAGCTCATGGCAAACATGCCGTTCACAGTTCCAATCTGAGTACTTTTCAACAGTAGTAAAATTGTTGATTATTGTTTTAAAGATCTTATTAAACAAAAATAACTCCGACTCTTCGCAAATTGCAAGATCGTTCTTCAGTAGTAAAATACATTGATCACAATTATATTTATTTTGTGATTTAAATAGCACCCTGTTAAGTATCGTATGTTAAGTATCGTAATGCAATTTCATTTGCGTAGCTCAGAGTTGGCTGAACTTCGTCAACCTGGGCTACGTCCATATCTGCATAATTATCTATGTTGAATTCAAAATTATCGCAATCTTTCTGATCTGGGTCATTTGCAATGTTTGCCCATTCTTGTTTTGTTTCTTCTACAACATTTATTAGCAAGTCATCATCTGGCTCACAATTTCCAGTGCTCTTTTTTGAAGTGATGATCTTCATTGACAGCATCTTGGATATAATTGCATTAAACTCAAAGAGCATGGGATTATTGTTTGTTCTTATTAAATAGAATAGGTGCTCCAGAGCATCTTTATTCAGTCGCGGTAATATTAAAAACTGGTAATCACATTCAATCCAAACATCTTGTGCAAGTAATAAGAATTTATTGTATAAATTAAGCCATCAATACAATAAACTTTGTTGGATTGTGGCAGGCACTTCATTAAATGGTATCACATTTCAATCATGTATCTCACTATTTTGCTTTAGTGCCGACTTGAATGGGTTTCTATCATATAAATTATTTCTGTTAAAGCAGTCTATCAATTTATTAATCCTCTCTATGAACTTAATCGTAGAAATTGCAATCTTTATATATCCCATTTTCTATTAAGGGTTTTATTGCAGACGATACTGTGTGGTATTTAGCCTGAGTTGTATGTATTTACCTGAGTTGCATATTTAACCTTCATTTTCTCAAATGAATGTGGATGGATGTGCTTTCATGTAAGCTTTGAGCATAATCTAGCTGATGTGTTTTTTTATACCCTTCGACCATTGAAAATGGTCAAAAATGGGTATACTAACTTTGTGCAAATGTATGTAACAGGCAGAAGGAGGCGTGGGAGACCCCATAAAGTATATATATTCTTGCTCAGGATCACTAGCCGAGTCGATTGAGCCATGTCCGTCTGTCTGTCCGGATGTCCGGATGTCCGTCTGACCAGATGAACACACAGATCTCAGCTATTATAAAAGCTAGAGACACCAAATTTGGAATGAAGGTTCCTATATAGTCGGCGCAGATCAAGTTGTGCCAGTTGTGTTGGGTGCCACGCCCACCGCCCCCGCAAATCAATAATTTAATTTTTGAACTCAATTTATATGCGCTGTATAAAAGATACAACTTTCTGACTTCAACATATACTAAGCTGAGTGAAATATCTTCGTATTCTACAAATTACAATCCAATCGGACAGTAAACACAGAAGTTATTTAAGAAAGTATGAGCATAAAACCAAGTGCTTGTGTCAGCTAACAAGGGAGGCGGGCGAGCGCAAAGCGCGAGCGCCATCTGTCGGGAATAATTTTCAAGCATGTCTATGTGTATGTGTATCAATTTACAAATTAACTACACTAGATCATGGGTCGAAGGGTATCCCACTGTCGCGTGCCGCGCGACTGTTGCTTTTCTTACTGGTTTTTTATTGTTATTTTAACAAATTAAATTTAAAACTTAATTCTAAACTTAAAATAAGCTTATTGTTTTTGTTTTTTAAAATTTTTAGCTTTGCGGTTTTTACAAATGTAGTTAGTTTTTTTAAGTTTGTGATTGAGGGATCTTTTAGGAGGGAGGGGGGTAGATGGTGTAGCATTTTACGAAGAAATAACCAGTGTATTTCGTTACCAGCGGATGGTCAATACTCTGCTGCACTGCACGCGATAAATCCGGTTAGGCTTCTTCTGAGAGATATGAGGGGGTTCCACTATATAAGGGTGCTGCAAGTATATGCTGGTCAGCTAACAAAATATAAATTGAATTCGTGTGCTTGGGTAGATCCAGTTTTAAACGCATATGTGAGGGCGAAAAAAAGACAGCTAAAGATAAGAGGAAGTAAAGAAATATATAAGAGGAAGGAGAAAGGAAAATAAAAGCTAACTAAAACGACTCGGCTCGATCACGTTCAGCTTGCAGGTGTTGTTGCTCACCTGTTTTTGTTTGCCCGCCCTACAATTTCGTCCGCTGCGTTCTAATATTTTCTAATGGTCCCTAAAATCGAGTCGACTAACTAATTCCCTACCCTGTTTCCACTAAGCATGACCCCAACAAATAACTCTAGCAGGATTTCATTTTAACGTTTAACATTTATTTGCTATAGATATTAAGATTATGCCTAACAAATACATTTTTGAATTTAGAAATGATACAAGTGCGAGAATGAGGCTGTTGAAGAATAATAATAGGGCATATTTGTAGATATGTATAATATTATTTTTGCTTTTCTTTTTCTTTGTAAAATTGGCATAAATAAAAATAAAATTATGCAAAGTATATATTAATTTTTATTTTATTATTGGATAATCCTTTAGAGTTTAATATTTTAAAAAGAAAGGGTATTGGGTTTTCGCATAATCGGACAGATGAACGGCAAGATAAACACACAAGCAAATGAGCAGGCAAAGCATAGCGACTAAAGAGAGGAGCTTCGTCAAGTTTGCTCTCTTAGCGCACGCCTGACGAAGCACAAAAAGGCAACCAGACGACTGAAGAGAAGCTTGCAGTCTCTCTCACGCAATTCGTTTTGCTGATCTTCAGATCAAAAGAACAAAAAAAAGATTGTAAGATCACTTACCACTTTAACGGCAATCCATCGACGAAAGCGCTTTCGGCGTAGATGCTGGAAAAGGGGATGCATAGGCGAGTGCGTATGTGCACCATGAGCCAAATTATGTATTTATTTATTTTTGATTCTGTCCGATTGGCTTCTTCACTTTTATTTGGTGATTTTTTTAATTATTATTTTACATATTTATTTGCCGTCCCGATGTCGAGCTATGCTGTTATACGGTTTCTATTTCATTATTATTTTTATGTTTGTAGGTTTTATGTACTTCACTTTTCTCTTCTTTCACTTTTCTCACTTTTATTTTCCTTAATTTGGCACTGGAACTTCGGGATTCAATTTGGCGAGCGTTTATCCACCTTATTGCACAGCAAAAAAAATTGGATTTTCGGCGAAGGTTTTTAACCCCGGGGCAGCTGGGCTTCTGCACGCTCCGCGTCTCACGAAACAACTGGCTTAGAGTTTCCGTTTAACCGATGTTCAGGTCAGCGATCTGGCGGCAAAAGAGACCGCGCCAAGGGCTTGAAGGAGCAAGAAACCTTCGCTTGGCCTTTTGCAACGGCACCGGCTGTCAATGACGTGTCATTTTGCTGAGTCACGCCTATGACATACGCATTTTTTTTTAAACGATATTTATCGGAGAGAAACAAATTATTAAATAAATCCTATCCCTAGTTTTCCCAAAGGATTCCGGGCTTTCTCTTCATTAATTTTATTTTTTTTTTGTTGAGTCTAAGAATAGCTTACAGATACTACTATTTTTATTCTATCGCTGCCTACTACTATTGATCTAATATTTAGTCCACAGTTAATAGCGGCTCTAACATTTTTAGTGATCGTCTATTTTAGTTTAAAGGACGAGAGTGCAGTCGATGATGCAACATAGCTCAATACGATTATCCAGTTATCGTCGAGCCCACGAACCATAAAAACACAAATCTGTTTGCATAATTCCATTGACTTTTCACAATCTTCGTCTGCAAAGTCCTCCACTTCGTCATGGTGGGACCTATATTGCAGTCCTTTTCTTATTGATATTTCATCAAATAATAAAACGGCTTCTTTACTCTTAGCCTCCATTTTGGAAAATATTTCTTTTAACAGATAGATTTCAGATTTTAACGTGAGCACACTTTCATTGTGCGTAACAGGCAGAAGAAGGCATCTCCGACCCCATAAACTATATATATTCTGAATCAGTATCAACAGCCATGTCTGTCTGTGTCTCTATGAACACCTAGATCTCAGATACTATAAGAGATATAGGAATCAAATTTTGTGACAACATATGTGTATATCCGGGCTTCTCAAAGTTTTTTTTTTAAAATTTGCACCCGCCCCTTCCCGCCTCTGTAAATCAGTAATAACTATTCAAAAGCTACAATATTTACTCAACAACCAAAGTTGTATATCTCACATGACAAGTACCTTGCCACGGGCGTTATGTGAATTATTATTTCATTATTAATTATTTCATTTAAATCGGACTATAAATAAGTGAGATATGATACGAACTAAACTAACTTTGAACGTATATACTTAAGCAGACCTAATTTACGCAAGCATACCGAAGTGCAAATTTCGCGTCAGACACACAGCATTTTATTAATCTTTTTATTTGCATTGTATGGTAACAGAATTGGTTGACAATGCACCTTTGCTGAAGAACCAAGGAAGGACATAGTCCACTCAGCCACTGAACAACTCTCGCGGTCGTCGGAATTGGTGAGACATTAGACAGAGCGAGAACACGCAATATGCACTCTTAGCTGATTCCAAAAAATCAAGATGAAGCACATGTAATGAAATTTGGTACACTCGGCTGTGTTCATTTCAAGTGTCGATAGACATACATCGATGAACACAGCCGCCCTGGTATGAGCAACATCTGCTAACGGAGCAAGCAGTGCGAGCCTAAGCGAGGCCTTGGGTCTGTTAACAGCCAGATCGGTCGCTGACCCAAGGTTCCCGTTTTGGCAAGCGCCGTTTGAACCGTCGGCAGATGCCCGAATGCCCAGGCATATGACCGCCAGCATCTCTCTCAAGGGCGGCCGACTCCTCAGTAGCATTTGAGCGAGCGGTCGGCGCAGATATATTCTGCGAAATAATAAAACGCAGCGTTCCCTGGACCTCTCAGCCGTAACACCTACCTACTCTGGTGAGTCCGGTCCTTGTAGGGATCCGCCAGGGCCCACATCATCCTGCCAAATCTTGCCTTACGGCCACGACTCCAGTTCCTTTAGCAGAGCCTAGTTCACCTCCTGTGCAGGACGAACATCCGCTAGAGGCCAAATCAGCAGATCGAGCAGCTGCAGCTATCCGGCAATTTGGATTGTAGCCCAAACCTGCAGCAGCAGCAGCCACAGAAGGCCAGTAATCCTGCCCTGCTACTGCAGCACACCGTCTCAGCTTCTAGCCGTTCGTCTGCCGCAGGCCCGTCCTTGCCTGCAGGCTTTATATTTTCCTGCCTGGCGGCATCATCCACAATCCGCATGATCTGAAAGAATAACCATAATGTCTCATTAGTTATAATTTTCTAGTTTTAATTCTCTAAATATAATTTGTTATTAATTATAAGTTGCGTTAGTTTTGTTTTGCATGGAAAAGGATTAGGATATTATTAATAAATGTATAGAATATAATGAATTGCTAGTTGGCCAGGAACGGGCTCGCCGACTTGGGTGATGCTCCGAAACTCCAGAGCAGGAGCATCACATAGTTGGGTGGGTGCGCGGTGACTTGGCTGTCACCAATGGCTGTTGTTGTTGTCTTTTGTCCCTTGTAGAGTAGTTTGTGCCTGTAAATAAATTGAAATGTACTCGTATTAAAATATGTATTTTATGTACATTTTGGTTTGTTTACATTTTGTCAGTGATGCGTCCTTTGTGTAAATACCGATGATTATGGGTATTTTGTGCGGACTGCAGGGCTGGAGTAAACCCCTCCCCAAGTGCTGCTGAGCTAGCCGGCACAGCCCTACCGACGAAAAGCAGTCCGTAACATAATGGCGCCCAAATTCAAAAAGGAGCAAAGATGTAGGCCAGTTAATTCTGTGCCGAAATCTTGGCTAAAATTGATAGTCAGCGGTATTTAGACGCCTCGCTGTAGCTTTGCTGATGTGATTCAGCTTATGACAAACTGCGGCACGTTGAATTTTCTTATTCACGTTTGCGCAGGGAGTTGTGGACTGAGAAACATCAGTAAGTAGAAGTATTTGGATGTTGAGGCATGTTGCCAGGCAGGCCGCGAGTCGTGTTCTACCAGTGGTGGTCAAAACACTGTGCCACGGACTTGCCCTGGGCCATGTCCAATATCCGAATGTGTTCCATGCAAATGTGACCGTTTTTTTCTCGTTTTTGTTTAACGTAGTAGATCGCCTGCCTTCGCTGGGCGTCCAGTTGAGGAGGAGAATGAGTATTAGGTGACCCGTAACAGCTTCGAGCTATACGCGCAGCACCGCCTCACGGGCTAAAGGGACGCATTCCCAGTGAAAGCAGGTCCGATCGAACACCAGCCGCGTCCTTAACTGGCAACTGTCAACTTGCGTGACAGTTTGACCAGTTGACGAACGGCAGCGTGTTTTGTTTGTTTACACAACAACTACCATTAGCGCGGAGTCGGATTGCGAGTCCACCGGCACTAGTCGTTCCATCTCCCTTACATTATATTGAACGTAAAAGAAGTCCGTTTTTGAACACCATTTATTTATTTATTTATTTAAATATATACACATTTGCACATATATTTAAACATTTAAAAATCTATTTATCCCTATTCATTTATATATATATATTTACATTTATTAATTGTATTTCCTATATTATTAATTTATACAACATTTATTTAATTTACATTTGTTAATATCGCCATATATTATATATACATATATTTACAATTTACACTTAGAAAACTATCTAATTTATTCTCGGCTGCACACACACAAAATTATTAACCAAGTAAATAAACAGGAAATTTATAATATTATCAAACTATTGTACATGCCTCATAGCCTAGTGGGCAACGCACTTGTCTGCTATGCATGAGGTCGTGGGTTCGCAACCCACTCATGGCAAGAGGCATGACCTTTTCAACGTCTCTCTTATAAATGCTTTTCTACTTAATAGAAAAAAGTATTCTTCAATTGCACAATGCCTTTCAACAATATTTCGGCAACCCCCCTTGCCCCAAACCTCTCTCCCCCTCATTGCGTTTTCTGCGTACAGCAACAACAACAACACCACCTATGAATGATGCTAAAATTAAGACTTGTATCGCACTCTCCACGTCTATCAATTCTACGTGTCATTACTATATAACACCAAAAACAAATGGTAAACGAGGACGCCACTCCCAGTAGTAGGCGACAGGTGGCAGGCCCCACCATTGGGATAAGTCGCATCTGGCCAATCACCACCAGTTCGAACGAAAAATCCAAATGATTACAGAAACCAATACAAGAGAATTGAACTAGTTGACTGACGACCTTAGGCATCTCAAAACGGACACGAATTGGACAATGGAACATTAGAACTCTAAAGGAACAATCAAGATTAGCGCAGTTCGAGGCAGAAATGGAGAAATTGCAGGTAGCGATAGCTGGCATTAGCGAGATGAGGTGGCAGTAATGAAGGCGGCAGACATGGTGTGTAGGGAATGTTTGTAGCCAGAAAGATAAAGAAGGGACTCTATTCCTGGGACAGACTCATTACCGCTAGGTTTCAAGTGCAAGGCTAGACACATAAACATCATTCAATGCTATATGCCCCGACAGACGCCAATGAAGACGTCAAAGACGACTTTCTACAACTGCCCCTCAAGCTACGGCAAGGTGACATCATGCAAAGGTAGGCTCCAACAACACCGGAGTTAAATCAGTAATGGGACAGCACGGAATAGGGACTCGCAATGACAATGGTGAGAGACTAGTTGAAATCTGTCAACTGTTCCAACTAGTCATCGGGGGCACACACTCACATGGAGGCAGTCGTTGCTCAACGTGCGGAATAAAAGGGGAGCAGATATAGATAGCGATCACGAGCTGGGTCATTGGGTCACTTGCAATAAAGTTGAACCGCAAGGATCATTACAAGCAGCCAACATCGGGCACCTCCCCCTAAATCTTCATCTCTCCTGAAGGACAACAAGGATGCAAGGATGGCATCCACATTGCGAGAACTGATCCCAGAAGAAGAACGCCCATGGGAACACACTTGCAGGACACTTAGGAGACCACCGCGGAACAAATACTTGGCACACAACAACGCGAAAGGACCGGCTGGATATTCGAGAGGACGTGGAGCCGACCTAATCAGACGAAGAAAAACAGTCTTAAGTCACTCACAAAATCACGAAGAATATCGGACACTGTGCAGAGCTGTGAAACGATCCGCCAGAGACGACAAGAGAGCTCTACTGGATAGATTTGCGGACAACGCGGAACGAGCGGTAGGACAAAACAAACAGTCCCAACCTATCAGAGATCTAGCAGGCAACCGCATAACCAATGATGACGCACAAATCCGGAGATGGATGATAGCGTCAGGATATTGTCATCGCCGCCATCTGTACGAGAAATCGGAGACGCAATTAAGAAGCTAAAGCACAATAGGGCAGCTGGGGAAGACAACATACCAGCTGAACTTCTACAAGTTGACACTGATGACTTCAAGAAAAAATCGAGCCAACGATCGGAGATGAACAGGCAGGATTCAGACCACACAGCTGTGGAATGGAGAGAAGGCATATTCTATTCAGTGGACAGAGCGGCAATATGGAGAGCACTGGCAAGGAAAGGAGTAACCCACCAACATTATTAGTATCATCAAATCGATGTACGATGATGAAAACTTGGCGGTACTGCACAACGGAAAAACAAGTGCACCTTTCCAGACGAATACTGGAATTCGGCAAGGTTGCCCATTGTCGCCGCTACTCTTCTTCAACATCGTGGTTGACGAGCTTATGAGAGAAGTGTGCGTGGAATCACGTGGAGCCTCACCAGACACCTTGAGGACTTGGATTATGCAGACGACATTTGTCTGACCTCTCAGACAGATGACCTCGCCAGGCTAGCAAGCAAGATCGGTCTTGAGATAAACGAAGCCAAGACCAAGGCAATGCGCTTCAACCACTCCAGCCAAGGAAACATCATCATATATGGGAACGCAATAGAATTCGTCACAAGTTTCCCATACCTTGGCACCATCATATCCAACAATGGCGGAGTGGAAGATGACGTCACAAACCGACTTGCCAAAGCCCGATCTGCATTTGGGAGACTCTATCGCATCTGGAAGAATTAGGAAATAAGCAGGCGAACAAAACTCCGAATTTACAATGCGTGCGTAAATTCCATACTGCTATATGGTAGTGAGACATGGCTCACCACCAAGAAGAAGATGACACAGAGACTGCAAGTCTTCAGCAACAAATGCTTGAGGATTGTATGCGGGATATTCTGGCCAAACAGAATATCCAATGCAGAGCTGGCTCGGGTCACAGGTGAGCCCCCTATACACCTCCAAATAAGGAAGAAAAAATGGACGTGGATAGGTCATGCTCTCAGAAGGAACCCTAGCAGTATTGTCAGGATGGCACTGGACTGGAATCCCCAAGGCAGCAGACGAATCGGAAGACCAAAGGCGACCTGGAGAAGAATCATCCTCCAAGAACTGACACCCAGTCGAGCACAACATGGGACAGAGCTAAACAGACGGCGCAAAATAGAGTTCGATGGAAGGCTTTAGTAGAGGCCCTAAGTTCCCAAGCGGAATAATAAGGAAAAAAAAAAAAAAAAAAAATTGTACATGCACCTAATTTTTAAACGCTTCGCCTCTGTTCTATTAAAATGAGTGAAGAAAGAGATGTTGGTGGGCATTACCTGCTGTCGAGGGGGTCAGTACCAGAGGCGCAGGAGTCAACATGGGCCTCTGATGGAGACGGTGCAGTCCGTCCTCAGATGGCGTTGGGAATAGGGAGACTCCTCCGGACACCGAACATGATCGTCAAAATCCAGAAAGAGACAGACAGAAAAGGAGGCGTAGATCCAGAATCATCCGGGAAACAGCCAGACGGCCCTGAAAGAGAATTTGGAATTGTTGTGAAATCCTCAGTTAATGTGGCAGTAGCAACAGCGACACAAACTTACCGGCAATTCTTAGACGCGGACTTAGGGCAGGCCTTGAAGGATCATCTGCGGCAGAGCAATATCGACCTGTTGAAAATGGTGAACGACATCATTAGGCCATTGATCGCCGCACCGCTGCCAGTTGAGATCCGATCCAGGATATGCTCATCATGCCAAGGGAGGAAGCGCGAATCCTCCATGGAGCCATTCCCAAGTCCAGGGCACCCCAAGAAGCACGCGCGCCGATGCTGCCACCCAGGATTCCGCCGAAAGAGTTGGCAAGAGGCAGCAGCAGCCCGGAACTGTGGCCGAGACACAGAGATAGGCACCGAGAGCGCACACAGCATGTTTCGCCAAATGAATATCCAGCGGCAGACTATCCACGCGGCGAGACGGGATATGCGAATGTTCCGCATCCGATTTCCTACGCCAGAGTCGAGCGGTGGGGATTATCCTTCGACGCGGAGGACCGATACAACTCCGTGGAAGACTTCATCTTCCGTTTGGAGTTCCTCCAGAGGCAATATCGGTGTCCATGGGCGCGCAAATCTTGCACACTTTCCACATTCTTTTTACCAGGAGGGCAAGAGAGTGGTACTGGATCCATGTCAGGCACTCAACAATTACCAGTTGGATGCAACTGCGTCAGGCTCTGCTTGACCGATTCCGCAGTCACCAAACGGAGCTCCTACAACGGGAACAGCAGGCCGGAGAGAGCGTAGAGGACTACATCCACCACATGCGGAGACTATCGTCGAGACTCACCAAGCCCATGGCGGAGAGACACCTAGTCAAAATTATAAAAAAGGGTCTCAAGGAGACTCCTTATGCGCAACAGCCAGCGGGGAGAAGTACAATTCCTCCGATCAGCTGTGTTTTAGCTTTTGCTCCTGTTATTTATCGAGTTGTACTAAATTTCTGGTGATTTAAATTTCAGATTTGTGATTCACTACTGTGTAATAACTTTGTGCTAACAAAGTGATATATAAGTAACTGGTAAACTGGTGTTTATTGTATTTAAAGTACATTTTATCTAAAATAACTGGAGCGTCTTAAGCGTCTTGGAGTTCACACCCCCACGCTCATTCTCGCTTGCATCGCTCTCTGAGTGTGCTGCGCTGTGCTAAGTGTGTACCCTAAACGGCTCTCTCGCTACAGTAGTGTTGTTATTTTTCTGCTTTCTACATACACTTACTCGCGCTCTCACTCTCACGCTTATTTACGCTCTCTTGTGAGTTACGCTTTGTGTTTGTTTTGCTTGCTTTCTTGCTCTCTAACTGTTCTTTTTAACTTTTTGTTTTTGGAACTTATTTTCGTAATTGCTGTAACATTTTTTTTGGTGTTCCCTACAATTTTCAAGGTATATTAATTTCTATCAAAATGCTGGTGTGCTCTGCAACTCCTTGCAAATGCAAGGCCGATGCTTAGGGAGACGAAATTGAAATTTGAGACGTTGCGTGCAGCCTTTTCAAATCTCGAATCAGAATTTTCTAATATGGAAACTCAATTCAATTCATATGAATGTGCTGTGTAAGGATGCTTTCTCAGGCTGGGGTACATATCTCAGTCTCGCCAGGGTCTTTACAGAAAATTTATATAAAACTAGGACTATCATGACTTTAGTAAGAGAGGAGCTACTAGTCGGTTATACCCTACTGGGGTATTACAGGGTATAAGGGACACACGTGGTCTATGTCACGCATGTGTGCTTGTTGGCCATGTGGATTTCCACATGGATTTTTACCACCACGTGGTCCTATTGGGGCCTACGTGCACGTGTCGTTGGCTCGTTGGTGTATTCCACCACCCGCAACTAGCTAGAGTGTATGCTCACGCACCTCGCTTGCCACCTATCGCCCACTCACGACGCTCCTCACGGTCGGTCGTTGGTCACGCAGAGCGCTCGTGACCGCAGGTGCTCTCGCCTGTACCCCCACGAGCCGCTCAGTGGTGTACTCCACCACGCCCAGACTCATTAGAGTACACGCTCACACACCACTTGTCAACTGGCGTCTCACTCACGACTCACGATGGGCCGTTGGTCGTGCTAAAATGCCCGTGACCGCAGGTATGGTCGCCTGCACTCCCACAAGTCGCTCTGTGGTGTATTCCACCACGCCGCAAATGGTAAAAGCACACGCTCACGCACCCACTTGCCAACTGGCGTTTCGCTCACGACACAAATCACGAGTGGCCGTTGGCCGTGCGGAAGCGCCCGTGACCGCAGGTAGCTTCGCCTGTACTCCCACAAGTCGCTCGATGGTGTATTCCACCACACCGCAACTCGTTAGGGCACACGCTCACACACCCACTCGTCAACTGACGTTCACTCACGACACGAACTGTGCGTGTGTACGCCCAGAATCGCTTACTGGCCAGCGGAGCACCGGCATACCAGAAAGCGCGACTCTGCAAGTACACACTCACACAGGCACACACGCACACGACACTTTTCACGATGCTCTAGAGGGGAGAAAATGTATCACGGGGTATATTTAATGATCACTGCGGGTTTATTCCAATAATATTCGCTAACATGCTTTTATTCATTGTTGTTTTCCTAGCGCTAGTTACTTATTTTAGTTAGGCCCTGCCTTCCTGCCTACTTCGCACCATTACGTAGCTCGAAAATCCGAGCCCTTTATATTTGAGTTCTTTACTGCTCACCTTGATTCTCCTGCGACAGGATTCATCTTCGTCCCTTTCTTATTTGTACAGGTCCTTGGGCTGGCACTTGTCCTTTCAGGCACTTTTACTTTTCACTTTTATATTTTTCTATGTTCCCCGTGGGAAGAGCTATGCTACCGGCTTATCTAGCTGCTCGCGATCAACTGCCCTTGGCCTAGTTCTTGCAGCTTCCATTTCGCCGCCGCGTACATGTCGCTGCTGCTTGCCTGTCGCCGCTGCTTGCATGTCGCCGCTGCTTTTGGCCGATCGTGCCTAGCTGCTCTGACTCGGCTCGCACTTCGCTACTTGCACGGCGCCGTTCGTACTTTTCTGCATGTCTGGCGCCGCTGCTCAAAATTTGGTCGCGATGCCGTTGCCTTGTGCTGTCTGTGCACGAGCTCTGGGTGCCCAAGCACCGTTACTTGTGCAGCTGCCTGAGTCTATGCGCGAGCTCTGGGTACCGAGGCACCGTTACTTGTGCGCGCACCAGCTCTGGGTACCGAGGCACCGTTACTTGTGCGTGCACCATCTCTGGGTACCGAGACACGCATGGGCGTCGAATGTCTGGGGTTTTCCCTACGTTGTGTGCCCTTTTATATGTTCTGCCTACGCCCTTGCTTTTGCCTATGCTTCTGCTTCTGTCTCAAGAAATACTATGGGGTATATTGGACTTAGAGATAACTTAAGTATCTATTTATTTAAATATTAAAAATGTGATAGTGTGACGTCGCTTCATGTGACGTCACAAATTTAAATTAAAAAATATATATACATAATACATGTGGCGTCGCTTCATGCGGCGTCACACCCCCCCCTTACTTCGCCGGGGATAAGGTGGACGCGTGCCAAAATATACTGGCTGCTCGGGTGGACTTCATTTCCGCTCGCGGAAGGTCACTGCTCCGTGCTGGTTGACCCGCGCGAGTTAACAGTGGGTCCTAGGGGGGAGCTGGGAGTTGTTAAGAGTCCTTAAGTCGTCGGTGGTGAGTTGTATATCAGAGACGTCAGAATCTTGAGGTTTGTCGATGGTAAGTTTTAAATATTGGAGTTCAAAATGAAAATGCGACTGGGCTGTTTCGAATGTAAAACCAGAGTGAAGTTTATTGTCTCGGAGAAGTCTCCTCTAGCTCTCTGTCTTCGTCTTGTATATAAGTACATAAGTTCTTAATGTAAACATAATCATAATTTACATGCCGCCTCAGCGTTCGGCTAGCAGCCGGGTCCCTTGCCGACAATGTTGTTGTGCAACTTTGTGCGCTATGTCAGCATTTGACCGGATGCGGTGCAATGCAATGCTCCAGTTGTTCGTCTTCCCGGTTCGGTGTCCGATAGTGTTAGAGGCGTGGGGGTTTAGGGGGTGGGTTGGTAACTCCTCCCTCCCCAGTTCGAAGCGACGGCCATAACGAAGGTATGGATGGTGCGTAGATTGGCAAGTGGCGGTCCTCGTGGATGTGGTGAACATGATTCGTACGTCGTAGAAACCATAACATGATTGTTAATACGGTTGCTAAGCCGATCAGGGTGTAGAGGCTCCAGGTGTGGTGTAACGTGTTGTAATGGGCCGCTACGACTTTGTTCAATGTCTCAGTCGCTTCCAGATGTAGTTTCTCCAGGCTTAATACCATAACGGTGGTATTCCTAGTGACCTTTCCCATCGGGGGAAGGACGAGATCCAGCTGTTCTGATGATGTGTCAATCGTGCTATCGTAGTTGATGCCATTAATGCGTAATGTTTCATTGGCGTAATTTATTATAGCTGACTCATTAATTATGAGGTCGGAGCCGTTCGCCAGAGAAATTGTAAGGTTGTTAACGTTGAACGCAAAAATGTAGCCTCGCTCTGCTTCAAACACGTCGGTGATAGGGCCAGTTTCTCGAACGTTGCAGGAACTATTTTCGCCATTTAGGAGGTGTGCCACACATGTGTTATTAAGTAGTGCGTCAGTATAAAGGTCTTCGTCGCACAAGAATACATCGTCCAGTTTGGGGCATTTGTGAGTTATATGATATAATTGATTATTAACATTATAGGCTAAATAGTCCGGGGTTATTACAAAGTATGAATTATTTAAAGGTAGTGGTACTAATCTAACAAGGTTGTATATAGGTTGTTTAAAAATTGGGACTTTAATGCTAAAAATTATCTTTTGTTCGAGGCTTAGCGTATTCATTTTTAGGAAATCATATATGCTTTGTTCGGTTTTAATTTGTAATGTTCTGTACTTCTAGTATTTTCTTTAATTTGCTTATTTCTTGTTGATTTAAGATGAATTTGGGGATTACATTTACTTTTGCTAGGATCATGCTTTCTGTTATGTCACTTAGATGATTAAGGATTAATTCTATATTGTAATTAATTCTGTTTAGGTATTGTAGTTTTTCTAAGAGGGTATCGTGTAAGTTTAGTTGCTTGTAAATTGTGTTTTGGGAACTTTCGAAAAAATTTTTTATCAAAATTTGTTCATTGTTAATATGATCGGTTATATTTTCGAATCGAATGAGGACTTCATTATTGAATATTTCTTGTCTTTCTAGGTTAACGTTGGCAACCCTAGTGTCCTCTTTTATGTTATTTAATTGTTCGCTTATTTCCTTAGCATCATTTGCATCCATGTTACCAGTGACAACTTTAACCAAACTACCCAGCCCATTAATCAGCCCACGTTTATTTCTTTTGTATGGGGTGAGAGCGTTTAGTTTTAATTGGGCTTGAGTTAGGTTAGCTTTAAGCACTGCAACGGAGTCTGCTAGGGTGATGTCTGGGTGGAATGTATTTATTGTAAGGTGAAACTGTTCTAAACATCGACTATAGTCTTGTAAGTCGATAACGTGATTGATTATTTTATATCTTTCAATTAAGAGAGCTTGTCCTAATTCTATCTTAGCTATTGGGGTGTTGTTATTTAGGTTGTGAACAGAGATAGCCTGAATTGACCCAAGGGTGAACCTGAAATGGTAAGTTAAAGGGGCGTGGCGTCAGTTATTAGTAGTATTAGGTAGGTTATTACTTTTCTAATTTTTTTTTAAAACTATCTTTCGAATTTTAGATTTGTGTAATTTCTGGTTCCTGGTTGTTATTAGTGTACGGCCTTTGTCATCGGTCTGATCGGTTTTCATTTAGTTTTAGAGTTCTCCTGGCTACGTCGTTTGTTAGTTTTTCTGTTATGAGAGGGTACAATTTTTCGCGGAATTCGTTTAATTTGGTCAGGTAATCATGTTCGTTATTGAATTTGATTGCTTGGTTAAATATGTGGGTTCGTCCGTTAAATAGTTCAAAGGGGGTGTGTTTAGTCGCGGAATGAATGGCGTTATTGTACGTAATTAAGGTTTCGGACATTATTTCGTCATGTTCTTCTTTTAGTTTTTGTTGTTTTCTAGTGTCGAGTATTATTCTATAAATCTCAGTTAATGTTGAGTGAAGCCGTTCAACAGGAGAGTTACTGGACGATTGTTGAAAAGATGTAACGTGTAGGTCAATATTGAATTGAATACAAAACTTGTTAAACATGTCGCTAGCGAATTCTGCTCCCTGATCATAGATTAATTTTTTAGGAATACCAAATTGGGTAATAAAATGTTTTAATGCTTTAACTACGTTAATGCAATTCCTATTAGCTATAGGATATGCTGCCGCAAACTTTGAGAATTTATCGATAATGGTAAGGTTGTAATTTGCGTTAATGGTATAGATGTCTATATGCAGAATGTCCAACGGTTTGGAAGGTTGCTCAGGCATTTGGTAGGTGATTTTTTGCGGCTGTCTATCATATTTAAGTTTTAAACAAGTTTCACATTTCTTAATTAATTGGGTTATTCTCTCTTTCATATGTGGGAAGAACTGTTGCCGTTTTATATGCAAATACGTCTCATCGATCCCTCGATGGTTACTATTACAATGGTAGTCGGTTATAAACTTGTCTATCTCCGTGTTGTCAGTTATCTCGGGGAGGAAGGTCAAACATCTAATAAGTTTAAATGTACCGTTGGTAGGAAAGTAGGTTTGGTAGGCTTATTCCACCATTTGGAAAACGTGGTCGGGGGCTAATGCCGCACATGTCTTGTTTGGTTTTAACGACTGCCTAAGGATATTTACTACGTCGTCATAATGAAAATCAGGTTTGCAGAACTCTCTTCTAAGCTTGTGTTTAAACGGGGTTAGTGTGGTATGTTTTATGTCTGGGGTTACCTTGAACAGGAGTTGAATAGTGAAATCGTTAAGAGGTTTTTCCGAAATGGGACAGAAAGTATGGGGGGTCAGTAGCGCTTCGTTATGATTGATAGAGGCCTCTGGTCGGCTGAGAGCATCAGCGATTACGTTTTGAGAGCCCTTCTTATAGACGACTTCGAAGTCGTACTCCTGAAGTTGTAGTCTCCACCGAATTATTTTAGAATTTGGTTGTTTAAAGTTCATCAGCCAGGTTAGTGGTTTGTGGTCAGTGACTATGGTGAATCTTTTGCCGAAGAGGTAGGGCCTGAAATATTGTACTGCCCATATGATAGCTAGCATTTCCTTCTCGATTGTGGAATAATTAGTTTCCGCAGTTGATAGGGTTCTGCTAGCAAAACATACAGGTTTGTCACTGTGTACGGGACCTTGAGATAGGACAGCTCCTATCGCGAAATTGCTCGCGTCCGTGGTTAGTGTAAAAGGTTTCGAGAAGTCCGGGTATTGGAGAATCGGGTCATTAGAGAGTAAGACTTTACAGGATTCGAAGGCATCCTTAAATTCGTCATCTATTATGATCGATTTATTGTGGCCCTTAAGTTTTTTCGTCATAGGTTGGGTAAGTCTCGCAAAATCTTTGATGAACTTTCTATAGTATCCTAACAGGCCAAGGAAAGATTTAATTGTCTTTTTACTATGGGGACATGGGAAATTTTTAATGGCTTCGATCTTGTTTGGATTTGGCTTGACGCCGTCTTGAGAAACGATGTGGCCAAGGAACTCTGTTTCTTGTCTGAGGAAATTGGACTTAGTTAGTTGGACCTTGAAGTTGGCAGACCTGAGTCTTCCAAAAATAGTTCTTAAGTGTATGAGATGTTCCTGGAGGGAAGTCGAGAAAATTATTATGTCGTCCAAATAGACTAGGCAAATGGTTCCAACAAGATCCCCAAAGATATTGTCCATCACTCTCTGGAAGGTGGCTGGGGCATTTTTGAGACCAAACGGCATTCTGATGAACTCGTAATGGCCTCCCTCTACTGTAAATGCAGTTTTGGGAATGTCATCCGAATTCATCTCTATCTGATGAAAACCACTTGCCAGATCAAGTGTAGAAAAGTATTTAGCCTTGCCCAATCTATCTAAGATATCCGCAATGTTAGGTATGGGATATCTATCGGATATAGTTTTCTCATTGAGTTTCCTATAATCGATAACGAGTCGCCATTTCTGTTCTCCCGAAGGAGTAGTCTTTTTGGGAACGACCCATACGGGTGCGCTCCACGGAGAGTAGCTAGACTTAATGATGTCTTGATCTAGCATTGACTCAATTTGTTTTTTGACTTCCTCTTTATGAATATAAGGATACCTGTAAGATTTTGTGTGAATGGGGGTGTCGTCCGTAGTCTTAATCGTGTGTGTAATCTTGTTAGTAAAGGTAAGTGGGTTGTCTTCGTTATAGAAGATGTCTAAATACTTTTTGCAGAGTGAAAGTAAACCTTGCTTCTCTTCAGAGGAGAGGTGTTCGACATAGAGGGCTTGTAAAGATGTTGTAGAGTCTTGGGGTTGTGGGGTGTCTGAAGTGATATTGAAAAGTTCAATACTGTCGGCTGTAGAGTATGGCATGCTTTCTATCGGTTTTTCGAGGTACAACAACTGATCTATCTCGCTATGGTTTGTGATAACAAAATTAGCAGTATTATTTTTAGAGTTATAAATACCGTCTGATATTATTAGGTCTTTGTTTAATATAATTGAGTTGATATAAAAGTCACCTTGTTTGGTTTCTACTGGTAGTGGCAAAACGGTTTTTGTATATCCAGAGATGTTAAATATGTTAGAAGTTAAGTTGTTATGGGTGCATAAAGGTATAGTGGTATTTGGGGTTTTTAGCTTTAGGTTAGGTAGATCTATTTCTGTTTTTAAGTGGGATAATAAGTCTATTCCTATCAAGCCGTCAAAATAGGAGTGAAATTTAAAAAGAAGGAGAGTCATTTCGCCTGTGATTTGAAATTCGGGTGGAAATGGTATAGATACGTGTTGGTAGATTGTAAAATTATTTAGGGCCGTTTTAAGTGTTATAGGCGTCTGTAAGGTCACGCAGTTTTGAGAATCAACGTATTTTGGGTCGATAAAGGAGTGTGTAGAGCCTGTGTCAATCAGGAATTTTAGGGGTTCTGTATGGGATAGTTTGATTTTAATGAAAGGTAGAGAAGGACTGTGCGTGGCCGGACTTATGTACCCTGTTGGCTTCCCGAGGCAGGTTGCTGAAAATTCGGGTTGGGTTGAGGGTTCTCCTCTATATTGTTCAGACTATTCGGCGATGATCGAAAAGGGTTTGATGTACTGGCTTGGTTATCGTTATTGCCGGATTGGGGTGTACGATTGTACGAAGTAGATGGTCTATTCTGGTTGGAGTTGGAGTTAGAGTTGGAGTTGGAGTACGGTCCTGTACGGTCATTTCGTCCGCCGCGGTTGTTATTGTCGTTATTATTTCGGTGATTCCTACCATCTGATTCATTGGGTCTCTGCTCTGTTCTATTAGACCGATTGTGTTGTGCCCTATATAAGGTCTGCTCTATTTGGCATTGTTCGTATGCCTGTTCGAGAGTAGAAGGGGACTTTAGCCTGACGAAAGTCTTGAGAGGTTCTCTCAAGCCTGTGATAAAAGCATTGAGACAAACCTCGTTGTAGACAACTTTCTTGGCATCTATAACGGTGTTGTTGTGCTCACTGTTCTTAAGTATAGAGAAGAGTTGACTTCTCACCTTTGATATACCAAAGAACAGTTGGCCTAAAGACTGGTTGTCAGAAAATGTGCTAAGCTCGCTTAACAAGTTGGCCTCACTTTTCTTACTCGAGTAGAGGCGGATGAGATTGCTTTTTATCTCGTCCCAAACCAAGGGAGTATTTGCGAGCTCCAAGGCTTCGTCAGCTCTATCAATAATTTTATTCCTAATGGTCCTCAGAGTGAGCAGGCCATATGGCGTTTGATCCGCTCCCCTGATGAGCATCAGAATTTCTTCTACGCTAGTGATAAATCTATTTAATTGACGGGGTGTACCATCGAAAGTTGGCAAATGCTCAACGAATGCCATAATATCTTTAGGTTTGAATGTAGTTGATATTACTGAGCTAAATCCACTGATAGTGGGTGCTAAGGAAGGTGGGGTGGGACGGGCAGAATCATTTCCTGAGTCCATTGTAGGTTTTTGGCGAGGGGTTGCTCTGGGTTCTTCCGAAATCGGGGGAAGAGGGCTAGAACGTTTAGTAGGGTGAGGAAGCTTGCTAGTAGTTGGTGGAGGCCCGACAACTGAACGTGTAGTCTTCCTAAGGTTGTAAACGAACTTTTTTGACATTAAATTTTAAGTTATTTAGTATATTGTGTATGATCGGGAACAATGAACAAGTTTCTAACTCAAGAAAGTGTGTGGGTGTGCCTATAGTGTATCTTTAAGTGTACTTTTCAAATGTAAAGGGGTGTACTCCTTCTTATGTGTGGTTGTGTATATGGTATTTCGTGTGTATTTACTTAGTTGTATGTGTGTTTGTATGTAGTGTATTCTTAAATGTAGGTTGTGTACTTATTTAGGTATATTTTAAAAGTAAAGGGTGTATTCCTTCTTATGTGTGGTTGTGTATATGGTATTTCGTGGGTATTTTCTTAGTTGTATGTGTGTTTGTTTGTGCGTCCTCGAATTATTATTTTTTTTCTCAAGCTCTGTAATGTGATTGGTATTAGTATTTGTTTATTATACAGAATTTCATATATGAAAAGGAACCAAGTTTACGTATATGTCGACTTCTTTGATACATTGTTTTATTTAATTTGTATATATGAATGCAACAACACTTTGCAAGAGAGCGAAGGGCGGAATAGCTTGACGATACTCAAGTGGTTACTCCTTACTTTAGCTCCCCTTACAAGAGTGCACAACCATACGTGCAGCACTGTTGTTGGTGTGGTACACAAGATGAGACTCATTTAGTTTGTAATATGATATTTGTTTACATTTTGGCAGTGTGCGTTTGAATGTATAAGTGTATTGAAGGGCTTTGTTGATTCATTTGCTTAGGCTAAAGTGGCATGGTAAAGTGACGACTAGTTTGTATCTGATAACGTATGAACATACTGATGACGTGATGATCAGCGTTTGATTCCACGTCACCATAGTAGTATTTTACACTTGTATTTGTCGAATGGAAATTTCGATGTATCTGATAGTGTATGAACGTATCGATGACGTGATGATCAGCGTTTGATTCCACGTCACCATGGTAGTATTTTACACTTGTATTTGTCAAATGAAAATATCGATGTATCTGATAATGTATGAACGTATCGATGACGTGATGATCAGCGTTTGATTCCACGTCACCATGGTAGTATTTTATACTTGTATTTGTCAAATGAAAATTTCGATGTATCTGATAATGTATGAACGTATCGATGACGTGATGATCAGCGTTTGATTCCACGTCATCGCGATGAGTTAGAGTTTAAGTCTGCATGTATTTTTTGAGTTTCATTTAGTGTATCACTTTGTTTTATAAGAATTCACTTGCAATTATTTTCTGTCGACACATAAGATAACCCGTTTCTTTTCTCACATTTTCTCTACTTACAGGTAAGTGATTACAATAAGGTAGGCCATCCTACCGGCTGCGCCAGTTAACAGTGGGTCCTAGGGGGGAGCTGGGAGTTGTTAAGAGTCCTTAAGTCGTCGGTGGTGAGTTGTATATCAGAGACGTCAGAATCTTGAGGTTTGTCGATAGTAAGTTTTAAATATTGGAGTTCAAAATGAAAATGCGACTGGGCTGTTTCGAATGTAAAACCAGAGTGAAGTTTATTGTCTCGGAGAAGTCTCCTCTAGCTCTCTGTCTTCGTCTTGTATATAAGTACATAAGTTCTTAATGTAAACATAATCATAATTTACATGCCGCCTCAGCGTTCGGCTAGCAGCCGGGTCCCTTGCCGACAATGTTGTTGTGCAACTTTGTGCGCTATGTCAGCATTTGACCGGATGCGGTGCAATGCAATGCTCCAGTTGTTCGTCTTCCCGGTTCGGTGTCCGATAGTGTTAGAGGCGTGGGGGTTTAGGGGGTGGGTTGGTAACTCGCGCGGTATTTGACGCCATCTCCTTCGACCAACAGGCACGCCATCTTGCGGGGGTGTCGCTCCATGTGGGCTTGCACCTTCTCAATCGCCCGTCGTGGTAGCCAATGGTCGAACGTGGGCACCCTCCAATCCCTGGGGGCGGGAGCCCACTGCTCGGGGTGTCGTCGACCTTGGACCGGCGGGGTTGCCAATGTTACGGGGTCGGGCAAAGGAGCGTCGGAGGGCTCCGTCCGTACCATCGCCAGTAACGCCTCTCCGAGCTCGAGACGGTGGTCGAGCACCGGTCGCCAAGGGGGGCGTACGAAGTCCTCGTCGTCATCCGACCCTTCCTCGGAGGACGAGGGGAACGGCCCGGCCCGCACCTTCATATACACACTCCTCCCTTTAAGGATGCTCTTAAGGGGGGGAGGTGTAATGATGCGCCAGGATCGCGCTTGTGGGAAGACCGGGTCGTCCTCCGTCGTGCCAGCCTGGCTTGCGGTCGGCGCTTCCTCCGTGGTCGGCGGTGGCGTGGCTGGAGAGGCCGCTGCTTGTGATGGCATGGGCGGCAGTCCCTCGCTGTCGGCCTCACTGATGGGGCTATAGTGCCCTGTCTCTTCTGGGTAGGCGGTCGGCGCCTGGACTGCGGGGGTGCCGGCCAGGAAATGGTCGACAAATCGGCGGGTGGCGACGAAGTCGGCTATGTCGGGGACCCATTCCGCCGTCTCTTCTAAATCGGCGATGCTGGTGGCGGCGAAATCGGCTCTGTCGGGGACCCATTCCACCGTCTCGTCTGAATCGCCGAGGCTGGTGGCGACGGGTGTCGCCTCTCGAGGGACCAGGGGGGGCATGACGCCGAAACCCCACTCATCGTCCATTAGGTCGATGACCCCGTCCCCCGTTGATCGCTGGACTAGCCGGTGCCATTCGCGATCTGACTCGGGGCTTGAATTATAAAGAGGTTACTTAGAAATATGGTCTTTTTAGCTATTGGGCCCTAATATGGTGCGAAGCGTAAAAAAATTATTACTATCTTACGAGTAGGTACATGTCAAGGTAATTTTAATTACAGGGATTGAGATTGGCGTTAGTCTACCCCACCCGGTACCTGTTGACCCTCGCTTGTCGGTTCCTCCCCATGAAATGCCTTCAAGTCGGCCAATCCTGCGCTGCGTCTCTTCTTGGTCTTCGTGTCCTGGAGGCGTAGGATCGTGGGTGAGAGATAGCTCACGACTCGATAGGGTCCATCGTAGCGAGGGGCCAACTTGGCAGCGAATCCATCGGCTGCCTTCGACAGATGGTGCTGTCTTAACAGTACGAAGTCGCCGATGGTCGGCTTCCACTCTCGGCGACGCAGGTAATAATATTTCCCTTGGTCCGCGCTTGCTTGTTGCGCATTTTCGGCGACGGTTTTGAATATGTCCTGCAGGTGTTGCTCCTTCTCCTCGGGCGACCGTGATTCCGCCCTTATAACAGGGGTCACCTCTTCGTAAACGGCCCCCGGCAACCGAGGCTCGCGCCCTTGTACGAGATAGGCTGGGCTAAATCCGGTGGTGTCCGAGGCGCTGGTGTTGATCGCTAGGGTGATTTCGGGGAGCCGTTCATCCCATGTTCGCTGCTGGTCGTCCAGGTACTGCGCCACCATGGTCTTCACGGTCCTGTTTACCCTCTCCGTGGGGTTCTGCTGCGGGGTGTATGGCGCGGTATGCTGCACCGTCATGCCCAGCTGTTTGCAGAACGTGGCGAAGGCTCGGCTCGTGAACTGCGTCCCGTTGTCGCAGACTAGCATCTTCGGCACTCCAAACCTGGCCAGAATCCGTTCTCTGAACGAGCGCATCAGGTGTACTGCCGTCTCTTTACGCAAGGGCACCAGCTCCACCCACTTGGAAAAGGCGTCGAAGAATACCAGTAACATGGTATTCCCGTGGGTAGAGCGCGGGAGTGGTCCTACGAAGTCCGCACAGAGCACGTCGAATGGTGCTTGTACCTGCCGGGTGTGCATCTGTCCAGGCGGTTTCAGCTGGCTGATCTTAAATTTCTGGCAGGTCTCGCACTTCCGTACGTAACGTGCTACGTCCCGGAAGAGGCCTGGCCAGAAATACCGCTGACGAATCCGGTTTAGGGTCTTTCGTACCCCCTGATGTCCGGCTGTGGGCTGGTCGTGGCATTCTTGAAGCACCCGTTGGCGTTGTGGTTTTGGCACGCACAACTTCCAAGGGGTGTAGTCTTCGTCGTCCGGCCGAAATCCTCCTCGTCGATAGAGCTGGTCGTTCTCCCTCAGGTACTCTGGATACTTCTCGGGTTCCCTCTAGGTCAGCTCCAGCATCCGGGTTGTCCACGTGCAAGGTGGGTTCTCCTGCGTGACCTGTCGTAGCGTCTCCAAGGGCTGCCTGGACAGAGCGTCGGCTACGATGTTTTGATCCCCGCGGCGGTAATGTACGTTGAAGTGGAACTGTTGAAGCTCTAACGCCCAACGCGCAATCCTTCCGGTCGGGTTCTCGATGCTGTTTAACCACTTTAACGCTAAGTGGTCCGTGACGACGTCGAATTCGTAGCCTTCCAAGTAGCATCGTAGCTTCCGTATCGCCCACACAATGGCCAGGCACTCCTTCTCCGTAGTCGAATAGTGGCTTTCGGCTACTGAGAGGCGTCGGCTTGCGTATGCGATGACTCGTTCTGTTCCCTGGATCTGTTGCGTCAGCACTGCTCCTAGTCCGATGTCGCTCGCATCTGTCTGGAGTGTGAAACGCTCTGCAAAGTCCGGGCAGGCTAAGACTGGCGCTTGCGTGAGGCTCGTCTTCAATGCCTCGAACGCTAGCTGCTGTTCCTCACTCCAAACCCATCGCTGGCCCTTCTTTAGTAGCGACGACATGGGTTGTACCAGGGTGGCGAAGTTTGGCACAAACCTCCGGTACCAGGAAGTGATGCCTAAGCATCTCCGCAGCTCCCTGACAGTCGTTGGCGGCTGAAGTTCTTTTATCGCGGCGATTTTGCTGGGGTCGGTGTGGATGCCACCTTCGCTGACCTGGTGTCCCAGGTAAATGATGCTCTTCTGAAAGAAGCTGCACTTGGCTTTATTCAGGCGCAAGTTCGCGTTCCGAAGCCTCCGGAACACCTCTCGTAGGTTATCCAGATGTTCTTGGAGTGTGCGTCCTACTACGACGATATCGTCGAGGTACGCAAACGCGTGCGGCTCCGTGTCCGGTCCGATGACTCCATCCAAGGCTCGTTGAAATGTAGCCGGCGCCGAATGCAGTCCGAACGGCATCACCTTCCAGTGAAAGAGGCCTCTGCCAGGCACGGTAAACGCGGTGTATTCTTTGCTGCTCCGGGCCATAGGTATTTGCCAATACCCGCTCTTCAAGTCCAGCGAAGATATGTACTTCGCGTCCTTGAGTTTCTCCAGGATGTGGTTGATCCGTGGCAACGGGTAAGCGTCCGGAATGGATTTCGCGTTGAGCTGGCGATAATCCACGCACATCCGCATCTCTCCAGTCTTCTTCCCAACAAGTACAATCGGTGCACTGTATGGGCTTCTGGACGGCTCTCGTACCATCTCGCACGTTGATGATTTTCTGCATGGCCGGATTCTTCGGGTAGTACCTCTCGCTCGATGGGGTACTCATCCCGCATGGTGATGGTGTGCTCCGCAATGGGCGACACCCCCATCAATCCGTCGAACTTGGCTAGCTCGGACTGTAGAAAGGCCTCCACCTGTTCTTCGTCCGCGGCTATCCTTGTTCCGTGAGCCTCGACGCCCCGCAAGGCGGCGTGGCTGGTCTCGGGCCGTCTTCCACGGCGTCTCCGCTTGCTCGGGCCTCCCATGATGGCCTGATTCTCCGTGTCTTGTTGCTGTGTTCCCGCTCGTGCTCCTGCTGATTCCTCTGTGCTTTGTAGACCTTCCCCCGGTGTCCTGGCTCGTCCCTCGGTGCCTCTTTGTACTTGCTCTGGTGTCCTGCCTTGTCCCTCGATGTCTCTTTGTACCTGCTCTGGTGTCCTGCCTTGTCCCTCGATGTCTCGTTGTCCTTCCCTTGTGTGCTCTCGTGCTCTGGGCTGCCTGAACGGATTCCTTTGCCGTGCGACGGGACAGATCGGTGGTAAGCCCGCGACCTTGTCATTGTCTTGGGCCACCGCGTCCTCCGTCGCTTGGTGGGATGTCCCGGGCATCGGTGCTACCTCCTCAGGTGTGTGTTGCAGGCGTAGCTTTGCCCGTCCACACATTGAGAGTCGCTTCGATGCCACACAGGAAGTCCATTCCCAGGATCACGTCGTCTAAGATGACGGGCAGTACCAACATTGGTACTGTCGTCTCTCTCTCTCCCAGCTGGATCCTCACCCGCAAGGCTCGTGTCACGGCTCGTGATGATCCATCCGCCAGTTTGATCCGGATCAGTGCTGCTCGCTCGTTCTCCGGTGTGCTCAGTCTGGCCGCCATACGCTCGCTAATAAAGCTGCGCGTAGCTCCCGTGTCGATCGTGGCGTCCGTTGTTGTTCCCTCGATGCGAACATTCGCAATGACACGTCCACTCCCGCACCTATCCTGGACTGCGGGGGTGCCGGCCAGGAAATGGTCGACAAATCGGCGGGTGGCGACGAAGTCGGCTATGTCGGGGACCCATTCCGCCGTCTCTTCTAAATCGGCGATGCTGGTGGCGGCGAATCGGCTCTGTCGGGGACCCATTCCACCGTCTCGTCTGAATCGCCGAGGCTGGTGGCGACGGGTGTCGCCTCTCGAGGGACCAGGGGGCATGACGCCGAAACCCCACTCATCGTCCATTAGGTCGATGACCCCGTCCCCGTTGATCGCTGGACTAGCCGGTGCCATTCGCGATCTGACTCAAGGCTTGAATTATAAAGAGGTTACTTAGAAATATGGTCTTTTTAGCTATTGGGCCCTAATATGGTGCGAAGCGTAAAAAAATTATTACTATCTTACGAGTAGGTACATGTCAAGGTAATTTTAATTACAGGGATTGAGATTGGCGTTAGTCTACCCCACCCGGTACCTGTTGACCCTCGCTTGTCGGTTCCCTCCCCATGAAATGCCTTCAAGTCGGCCAATCCTGCGCTGCGTCTCTTCTTGGTCTTCGTGTCCTGGAGGCGTAGGATCGTGGGTGAGAGATAGCTCACGACTCGATAGGGTCCATCGTAGCGAGGGGCCAACTTGGCAGCGAATCCATCGGCTGCCTTCGACAGATG
>JAEIFQ010000269.1:0-11243 GCA_018904025.1 Zaprionus vittiger | reverse complement strand
TATATATTACTTCAAAATCATACTCCAAAAATGTAGCCGCCATCGAACGATTTTGGAATTCGGTTCTTTAAAGTTCATAAGCCAAATTAATGGTTATGATCAGTTACGAGGTAAATTTGTTTCCAAACAGGTAAGGCCTGAAGTATTTAACAGCCCATACGATGGCTAACATTTCCTTCTCAATAGTGGAATAATTTATTTCGAGCTCGGATAAGGTCTACTAGCAAAACAGATGGGTCCTGTCGTTTGTAATGTTCCTTTAATGACAGCTGGCTCCCAGTGCAAAGTTACTTGCATCCGTAGTCAAAATAAATTTTTTTGAAAAGTCGGGGTATTGGAGGGTTGGATCATTGGAAAGAAAAGTCTTACAAAAATCAGAAGGTTTTAAGAAATTCGTCATCTATAGTAATGGGTTTCCCTACCTTTTAATTGTTTGGTCAGGGGTTTAGTTATTTGTGTGAAATCTTTTATGGACTTTCTATAATACCCCAAAAGTCCGAGAAAGGATTTGATAGTTTTCCTGTTTTTGGGGCAAGGGAATTAATTTATTGCTTAAATTTTGTTCGGATTTGGTTTTACTCCCTCTTCTGTAACTATATGGCCCAGGAATTCAATTTCTTTTCTGAGGAAATTAGATTTTCAACGTGGTGGCGGCAAGAAGATCTTCCTTCTTGGGGGGATCGTGGAGTTGGGGGTGAAATTGGCTGTGGAAAACTTGACCGACGCGAAAACAATTCGAAATAAAGACACAATGCGGGGCGCGTGGTAATCACTTCACTTATATTTTTCAACTGATTTCTTTTTATGTTACATATTTAGCTTAAGCCTAACTTAACATACTCTGGATAAAAGAGTGTGAGACCCCTTGGTGACTTCTCGCACTGTTTACGCCGAAATGCTGCCTACTTCTCGGCGGCTACGTTTCGACGTAAACATCCCGCTCCCCTTGCAATACTATTGCAAATAGATGGGGCCGGGATCTTTTTGGAGGCAGCTGAGGGGCCGCTGGAGGGGCTTGAGGGGCGCTGGCGGACTATGTCTTGAAGACACCGGAAATTACCCAGCCGAACAGAGTGTTCTGGGCCAACGGTAGTCCACCGTGGGATGGAACCTCGAAAATTTTGCCGTCCGTGTCCAGGTTTACTATGGCGGTCGGCATGCTGATCGCCACAGAAGGGGATGTCGCCAGGGACTCCGAAGGCGGAAGGAGGCGGGTACGGGGGGTGTTTCCTGCGTTGTGAGGGTGTTGGGAGGGGGGGGAGGGGGTTGGTGGCCCTCGCCGCATGTGCGACAAGTGCCGCCACTGCGGCATGAACCCTTTGAGTGTTTTGTGTTCATGGGCAAGGCAGTTCGGGCAGTATTTGTTGATCAATACGCCCGAGACCTTTCTCCGCGGGCAGCCAGACGCAGGAATCGCTGGCACTTCTTGAGGGCGTGGACTCCTCTGCAGACTCGGCATCTTAAGAAGTTCACGCCTTTGGCTTCGTTGGTGTGTGTGCTTTCGGTGGTGCCATCTCACTAATCTGAAAACAAGGTGGATTCAAAATATATATATTATATGTGTTTTTTTTTTGTAATTTTATTTTTTATAAAATGGAAAAAAAAAAAAAACTTAAAAAAAAAAAAAAAAAAAAAAAAAAAAATTAACCTGGGAGGCAGTTTCCTCGTTATAAGAGCAGGGTCATACCGGGCTTGCATGGCGATCTTGTCCGCAGCATTCGTCTCCGTTTGAGACAATGCGTTGGGACAGAGCTCATACTTGAGTTCTATGGCAGTCCATATGGAGCGAAGCTGCTCAAGACGCACTCTGTGAGTGTGAAGTGAGGATGTAGGAGAATTTTGAATCCTAGCTTCGAACTGCGTGAGCTTATCAGAAGCGTTAATGAACTCTTGGAGTGCCATTTTTATTGCCAGTGAGATCTGATGACCAACTGAACGAGTAACTGGAGGAGTGTGCACCGAAATTTTTGGCACCTGACTAACCTTGGATGTGGCCGGAGTTAAAGCTTTCCGCAATGTGGCGGGAGAAGGTGTTCTACCAAGAAGGGAACTTGGAGGAGAGCTGCAGCGGCTGTGCTTAGTCGTGGGTACAACAAGGTGTTTCTTTGTGTCTTTACTGTCAATTGGCATAACAGGCTTTCAAAAAAGCGAGAAAAATGCAATTGACGCTGGTGACGGAAGCAGAAACGTGAAAGAGAAGAGCGTCGAAAATTGGACGAACAGAATTTTTGTTTAAAACACTAAACAAGAATATTAAACAAATCGATCGGAAACTTTATCGAATCTAGTTGAGCGTGGAATATTTTGGTAGATTACAAGGCACCACTTTTTGGAAAGACGTTGCAAAAAAAAATAATATAAATATTATTTTATAAATATCGATATATTTTATTGAGTAATAATAATTATCGAGACAATTATTATACTCAGCGTGAAATTCTGAGGAAAAGACGCAATATAATTTATTTATTTACAAATAATAATAAATATAATTTATTTACAAATAATAAATTATATTGTGAAAAATAAATAAATAATTATTTATTATTAGGATATATTTTCTCAGACGGAGGAAAATATATTCGATAATTTATTGCAATGTTGCAGCGCTTTGTAATACCACAACACAGTGCACAATGAGACGATAAAGGAATAATAAGTGACTTTAAAAGTCACGGTTGCCCACTAAGTGATATTTTAATATTTGAGCTAGTGCAGCCCTGGAACGATAACACTGAGTGAATAGAAAAAAGTGGCGGTCGGTCGATTGTGATCGAACTGCGATCACTAAGGCAAACTGCGATCACTAGGTGAAAAGGTAAACAAAGAAATAAGTATTTGTGTGTGTTGTGCCGGTGCAGCCGAAATATTGCTGCCGGTCAAAATATAATGGCAAATGTTAAATAAATTTAATAAATGTAAAACGAAAACAGTGTTATCTTTTTTTGGTGTTAGATTTGGAGGTACAATTGCCACTTGAGGTGAGGACCTTGGCAATGTACTAATGGGCAACGTAAGTATGTAATAAGTATGTGCATATATATTACACATATATGTATTTAATTAATTTGGAGAATGTATGTACCTTTGTTCAAATGAAACGGGTAGGAGAAGGTACATACATATATGTGGCAGAGGTTTGTTAATAGGATTGGACGGATAAACTGTGTGTAATTTATGATTCGTATTTCCGTACATATATATGTATGGAAAACTTTCGGAGGAGGCAGTCGTCTGTAAGTAAGTATGTGCTTACTAATGTAGCAACATATGTACATACAGAGATGCCGGTGGCGCAAATTGCGAGGTTAGGAGAAAGAAAAAAATCTTTCTCTTCACAAAGGAACAATTACACACAGTCCTCTGCCGCATAAAATAAGTAAATATTTAGTAATTATCTGTGGGGGATCCTGACGAGATGCCGATGATCGTGGTTCGAGCGGAGCGTGGGGATAAAAATCCAGCGACGTGATGTCCAATGTAAATGATGATAAATCCGGCTCGAAGGACCAATGTTTGTGGTGGCGGCAATGAGATCTTCCTTCTTGGGGGGATCGTAGACGGGGGTGAAAAATGCTGTGGAAAACTGACCGACGCGAAAACAATTCGAAATAAAGACAATTCGGGGCGCGTGGTATTCACTTCACTGTGTATATTTTTCAACTGATTTCTTTTTACATGTTACATATGTATTTAGCTTAAGCCTAACTTAACATACTAATCCGGATAAAAGAGTGCGAGAGCCCTTGGTGACTTCTCGCACTGTTTACGCCGAAATGCTGCCTACTTCTCGGCGGCTACGTTTCGACGTAAACACAAGTCTTGGGTAATGCAAAATTATTAGTTATCTGACAGACAAACTGTTTAAACATTGCATTTCTAACCTACTTCATGCCACCTCTGATGTTCCTCAGGGGAGCCATTTAGGTTCCTTCCCTTCATGCTTTTTATCAATGACCTTCCGCTTGTCATACGATCTGCTCGCCGTCTTATGTATGCAGATGATGTAAAGCTGTGTTTTTAATTTGGACAGATTTCAATCATGGTGCCGTACAATTTGATTGATTCTGAATTGTTCTAAATAAGCTGATGGTTGTGCCTAAGAAAGAATTGCCTTAGTTCGATGGTCGACCTTGGTGTCCCTTAGCTAACCTTAGAACTATGCTTATCCAAGGAGTGGTTCAGTCTTGACCTTATAGCTGACCGGTAGCTACTTACCACTTACTCTTTCTAATTGTATTTCAAACAATGAGCTGCATGAGCCAATCAGGATATTATTTTCGGATTGATCGAACTACATACGTGGACCAGGAAAATTCACACGTAACTTTAACAATCTTTAAATTGCAGAACGAAAGCTGCAATTTCAAATCCAATCACAGTTGTCATGTTTTGGATAAATTTATCGAACCACAAAAAACTGATTGTTGACTTTCCCATAGATGTGAACGGAATCGCGAGCGTCTGTAGAATATCCCTTGATAATTTTCAGCATACTTTAATTTTATTTTAATTTTTAAATAATAAAAATAATAACACCTGTAAGGAGTAATCTCAGTCTCGCCCAGGGACACTTTACAAAAAAATTTGTAAAATACAGATACCTGAGACGGGGAATGTGGCCTCCTTTAGAGCGGAAAAGTGACTTCCTATAATGTAGGAGGAAAAGAAATCGGACCATACCTCGGTGTATACCGAGTCCTTTTGACTTAATAATTAATTCAGAGGCTAGGCCGGCTGGCTAGGTGTTGGCGCCAATACGGGGAGCAATATAGCGTTTCAACTGGCAACTCGCATCTACTTGTGCGCTCAGTTGACCTTGGCGCCTGATTATGAACCTCGGCGCCCAGGTTCACTGACCAGCGTCTGTTCCAAAAATTTGGCAATAAGTATGATGCGGTTAATCCCTGCTTATTATAAGTAATCATACTTATTGGAACTTTAGCACAGTCGTAGATGTCGATGAACCAGCCTCACACATATAGCACCCCCGCACTCTTGCCTCGGTGCTTAAATTAAAGCATAGATTTAAAGAAAACACTATCTTTTGTTATATTTTCACTTTATTTTCAAACATTTCCCTACCTACACCGTAGCCTGCTCTGTTCTTTGGTTTTCTTTGTCCCTTATTTGATTAGATTTCCCTGCCTGGTAGTTATTAGCTCACCCCTTATTTATCTTTCCGTATGTCTTGGTCCAGCGACGGTTTTCTTTCTCTTGTTGTTTTTTTTTTGTTTCCCACGTAGCTCGGCGTTTTTGGCGGCTTCTCGCTGGTGGTCCTGCTGTGGCTCTGTCCTTCGTTGACACACTCCAGGGATCGTTTTCACTTCTTCACTTGTCGGGCATGTTCGTCTGGCTCACTGGCTTGATCGGAACTATCCTTCCTCTCTCTAATGCAAATTTTGCCCCCCTGCAGTTTACATATTTATACTAATCTTAGAGAAGGAAGATCGTCGTTCAATTAGTTCTAAAATTCTATTTAATAATGCCAGTTCACAAACTACTTTGTGAACTGAAACACATTTTTTGTTTTCTGAGCTTTGTACTTCTGCGCAGATCTCAAACTTATGGAGTTGTGGCCAATTCTCGGCAGAGTCATGTAAGAAGCTTGGACCCTTAAACCATAATAATTTAATAAGCTCATCTATACATGCACCTCTAGATGCAATATCAGCTGGATTCAACTCAGTCGGTACATGTCGCCATACATCATGATTAGAGCGCTCTAGAATTTCAGCAACTCTATTAGCTACAAAGGTAGATAATGACGCTGGCTCTTTTTCTAGCCAATAAAGGGTTACTTGAGAGTCAGACCAAAAGTTCACGCTGTCTATTTTAAATTTGGACAAAACAGGGGCAATTTGTTTCCACACAGTGCTTAGCAAATGCGCAGCGCACAACTCAAGACGAGGAATGGTCTTAGTTGCCAATGGAGCGACTCTAGATTTTGCTGTTAGCAACACAGTCTCTACTTCATCTTCATACCGTGTACATACGTAGATGCATCAGCAATGTCAACTTGACGATACATTTTGGAAATGTCGGCTGTTACAGCGAATTTATTTATTATAAAATTAAGAAATGTTAAGTAAAGCTCCCTCTGAATTTTCGGCCCAACCATGAGAGTTTCATTTAATGAAACAGCTATTGATGTTTTGCTTGAAGCATCAAACACGACTCGAAGTTTGGTTGGGCTGCTTTCAGGTCTCAAGACACATTGATGGGGAATGTAATAATGCTGTCTTAGAGGAGTAGATTCTATAATAGACATGTGACCAGATCTCTGTACTCTTTCATGAAAGTATGATACATATCTGACAGTGCATTGTCCTTACTTAACTTGCGTTCGAGCTGAAGATAACGCCTTTCGGTCGTTTGAAATGACATGCCAAGTATACTAGGATCCTTTTTAAATGGAAGCCTGACTTGAAATCGGACCGAAGAAACGTTGGACAGTGCGAATAAACATATTTTCACACTCTCTTTATTCAGCTGTTCTATGTTTAGCCTTCGACTCATCTGGTGTTCTGTCTAACTCCCAAAACCGTTCCACCAATGACTCGAGAGAACATTCCATTTTTTGGGCTACTATATTACAGCTCAATTGTCGATGATTTAATTCATCGCTATATTTGCCGGAAACAATCCACCCGAATAAAGTTTTTTGGATTGAAGGAAGCTCTGTACTTAATTTAATTTGCCCGACGCACTGCAAATCAAAGAATGCTTCCGCTCCTAGCAACAAATCAATCTTTGCAGGCTTATTAAACTCTGGATCGGCCAACTCTATGTTTACAGGTATTTTTCATTTGTCAGAAGGCAGCATTTGCCCAGCCTGACACGAAGATATATTATTTAATACCCAAAAATCGGTTGAAAAGCCATACGAATTTATGCGAGACTGGACATAAGCAGATACTTTATGTTTTATTGATGTAGTTGATTTACCTACTGTTATGACTCTTAGTGCTGACCTTTCTCGCTGCAATCTTAATTGTTGCGCCAAAGATTCAGACATAAAACCAGTAAGAAAAGCAACAGTCGCGCGGCACGCGACAGTGGGATACCCTTCGACCTACGTTCCTATGTATGTACACATACATATGCATATGCACATGATTTGAAATTATTCTCGATAGATGGCGCTCGCGCTTCGCGCTCGCCTGCCTCCCTTGTTAGTAGACACAAGCACTTGGTTTTATGGTCATACTTTCTTGAATAACTTTTGTGTTTATTGTCCGATCGGATTGGAATTCAGTGAATAAGTAGATAAACCTATCAGCTAAGTATATGTTACAGTCAGAAAGTTGTATCTTTTATACAGAGCTTACAAATTAAGTTCAAAAATAAAATTATTGATTTGCTGGGGCGGTGGGCGTGGCACCTAACATTTGAAATAAACTTGATCAGCTTATAGTACACAGGAGTCTTTCTTTAATTTGGTCCCTATAGCTTTTATAAAAGCTGAGATCTGTGCGTTCACACAGACAGACGGACAGACGGATAGACAGATAGACATGGCAACACACAAATCCTCAAGCGGCCCTCTTGTGACACCACTTGGATCATAACTCTCTGGTTGAGTTTGTAGGCCCATTGCCTTTCGAATATATCCTTCTAAAATCTCAAGCAATGCACCAAGATCAGTCGACTTCTTTGCTAAGCAGAACAGAAGAAAAATAGCTGTAATCTCACAGCCGCTAACACCAAAGCGGAACAGGCAAATAGTGAAAGTTCAATGACCGAGCGGCTGCGGATCCGTTCTCGTAGGGCCTTTTCGAGATGCGGTGTTGAAGCCTTCCGTACCAGCTCGATCCATTTGGAGAACAGCTCGAAGAACACCAGGAGGGTGGTGTTCCCTGTCCCGATCTCGGGAGTGGCCCTACAAAATCGGCACAGAATATGTCGAAGGGCTTCTGGGCCCTCCGAGTCAGCATTTTTCCGGGCGGTTTTCTCTGTTCTACCTTGTATTTCTGACACTGGACACAGTTCCTTACGTGTCGAGCAACATCTCGGAACATCCCGGGCCAGTAATAGCGCTGTGCTACCCGTGTCGTGGTCTTCCGGATCCGGTACTGTATCCAGCCGTAAGGAGGTCGGCATTCCTGGAGGACTCGTTGGTCGTACCCACGCACAGCTTCCAGGGAACATATTCCTCGTCTTCCGGTTTGAGTCTCAGGTGTCGATATAGCTCCCCGTCTTTTATGGCGTAATCCTGATACTTCTTCGGCTCTTCTTTGACCTGTTGACACCGACGTTGCAGCCAGGCGCAGGTGGGCGTTTCTTCCTTCACTTGACATAGGGTCTCCAAAGGTTGCCGCGACAGCGCATCTGCGATTCGGCCGGTCGGGTTTTCTATGGTATTAAGCCATTTTAGTGCCAGATGGTCGGTGATGACCGTGAACTGGTACCCCTCCAGGTAGCAACGCAGTTTACGGATGGCCCAGATAATCGCTAGGCACTCCTTCTTAGTTGCTGAATAGTTTTCTTCGGTCGCGATGAGTCTGCGACTGACGTAAGCGATGACTCGTTCACCTTCTTCCGTTTCCTGAGTGAGTACTCCCCCTAAGCCGTAGGTGCTTGCGTCGGTTTGTAGCGCGAACTTCTTGCTGAAGTCGTGGCATGCTAGAACGGGTGCTTCTGTTAAGCGTTGTTTCAGCGTGTCAAACGCCTTCTGCTGTTCTTGGTTCCATTCCCAGCCCCGACCTTTTCGTAGTAATTGGGACATCGGTTGTACGACCGTGGCGAAGTTGGGTACAAATCGGCGGTACCATGAAGCGATTCCGAGGCATCGGCGCAGCTTCTGGACCGCGGCGACCTTTTCTGGGTCTGTATGGATTCCCTCCTCGCTAATTAAATGTCCTAAAAACACCAACTTGCGTTGGAAGAAGTGGCACTTCTTCCGATTCAGCCTCAGGTTGGCCATTCGCAGTCTCCTGAAGACTTCCCGAAGGTTTCGCGCGATTTCCCGATGACTATTATGTCGTCCAGGTACGTGAACGCATGAGGCTCCATATCCGGGCCGATCACCTGGTCCAATGCCCGTTGAAATGTTGCAGGGGCTGAGTGTAACTCAAATGGCATCACTTTCCATTGAAAAAGTCCCCGTCCGGGTACCGTTAATGCGGTACATTCACGGCTTTGTTCGGCCATGGGTATTTGGCAGTACCCGCTCTTGAGATTCAGCATGCTGATATACCGGGCTTCCCGTAGTCGTTCCAAAATGGAATTTATCCTAGGCAGGGGATATGCGTCAGGGATAGACCGGTCGTTCAGTTGTCGGAAGTCGAGGCACATTCGCGTTTCTCCAGTCTTCTAAGCCTACCAGGACGATAGGCGCGCTGTGTGGGCTCTTGGAGGGCTCAATGTGGCCGTCTCGGAGAGGCTCGTCTATTTGGGCGTTTATTATTTTGAGTATTGCCCGATTTTTTGGGTAGTACCGTTGTTTAATGGGTCGCTCATCCTTCATCACTATCACGTGCTCCGTGATATTTGATACTCCCGACAAACGCTCAAACAGCGCGAGCTCCGCCTCGACGAACTCCGCCACTTCGGGGTCCATTGTGGTGTTCTCTTCGCTGACGCCTGGTGCGGTTTTTGCAGGTATCGCGGTTTCCAGGGTTGAGTGGATAGCTGCGGCCCCGGTTCGTTGTTGAACCCTGTTCGCTGGCGGTTTTCGGGACGGGTTCTTTCGCACTGTTTTATTATCCTTTGGTCCCAGAACTTCCGTACTCATGTAGCCTCCGTGATCCTTGTTCTCCGCGGGTCGTGTTTTTCTCTCGTCGTGCCCTTGGGTATCCTTGCCATGATTCTTGTGACGTGTTTTACTGTTGTCTGACGCTGGTGCATTCTTGTCGTGATCCTTGTTCTCCTCATGCCGTTTTCCACACTTTTCGTGACTTTGGGTATCCTTTCCATGATCCTTGTTCTCCTTTTGCTGTGTTTTGCCCTTGTCGTGCTCCGGTGTCTTCTTGCCATGATCCTTGTGTTGCTGTTTCTCTTGTTGTTCCTCTGGTGTTTATCTGTCGCCGTTCTGGTTTTTCTCGCGTTGTTGGTTCCCTTTGCTGTTCTCTGGTGTACTTCTGTCGCCGTTCTGGTTTTCATTGTGTTGTTGGTTCCCTTGCTATTGGGTTGGGGGACCCAATGACAGCTCTGCTCCTCCGCAGGTCAATATTGCGCCAACAGCTCCCAGGAAATCCAGCCTAGGAGAACGTCGTCCAACACGATTGGTAAGACGAGGATTTGCACCTGAGTGTCCTGCCTAATTGGGCATCTGCCCATAGCGCCTGTGTGAGGTCCTTCCTGGGTCCATCCGCCAGGGATACCGTGGTCTTTACTTCGCATTGGTTTGAGTTTTTGCGGATCTTTTGCGCCAGCCGTTCCCCGATGAAGATCCTTGTGGCCCCTGTGTCGAGAGTGGCGAGGACCAGATACCCTTCGATGATTTCTTTTACTGCCGGACTTGTAATGACACCCCCACTGAGTCTGGGTTCATTGAGGGCCCCCGCCCATTTCCCGCCATCGGGGTCTTGCAGCAGTCGATGTGCGTGCTTAAGTTACGCTCTCCGCTCTCCGTGTGTTCTCACGCCGTTGGCCGCATACCTGCAGTTGTCGTCGCTCAGCTGCACTCGCTTGTGTACGAACTTTTCCTTCAAGGTATGTTTTGCTCTTATGTGTATGCGTGTGTGTGCTCAAGCTAGGCTCTCCGCTCTCGGTGCGTTCTCAAGTCGCTAGCTGCTCAGTTGCCGTGGCCGTCGCTCAGCTGCACTCGCTTGTGCGGACTTTTTCCTCCGGGTGTGTGTTGTACCGTTTGCGCTCGCGCTCTGGATGTGTGTCCGTCGCTCTGGCTGCGCTTTCGCTCTGTTGCGCAGCGCTTGCGCTCTTTTGTGCTCATGTTTTGTTGTGTGCGTGGCCGTCGCCTGCGCTCTCTCTGTGTGTGGGTGCGTTCTCTTGGGTGCGTGGCCGTTGCTTGCGCTCTCTTCATTGTTGTGTGAACGACCGTCGCTTGCACTTGCTCTTTGCGTGTGCACTCTCTTTCTCCCTAAGCTACCCTATATTCTAACTTACATGGCTATGGTCTATGACCGACTTCATGGAACTTAATAACTATTGCCTCCTTGGCTATGCCTAATCTAGAATACCTTCGTGGTAATACTTAAAAATAAATAACAATATTAGCTAATAAAAAAAAGAGAAAAAAATAAAAAGAAAATAAAATGTGGGCTCAAAATATGAGTCCTCAC
>JAEIFQ010000027.1:0-11906 GCA_018904025.1 Zaprionus vittiger | reverse complement strand
TTAGATATTTGATATATTGAATGTTGAATATTTGAGATATTTTGAATATTTAGATATTTAGATAATTAGATATTTGAATATTTAGATATATTGATATTTAGATATTTAGATATTTAGATATTGAAATATTTGAATATTTGAATATTTAGATATTTAGATATTTAGATATTTAGATATTTAGATATTTAGATATTTAGATATTTAGATATTTAGATATTTAGATATTTAAATATTTAGATATTTAGATATTTAGATATTTAGATATTTAGATATTTAGATATTTAGATATTTAAGATATTTAGATATTTGGAATATTAGATATTTAGATATTTAGATATTTAGATATTTAGATATTTAGATATTTAGATATTTAGATATTTAGATATTTAGATATTTAGATATTTAGATATTTAGATATTTAGATATTAGATATATTAGAATTATTTAGATATTTAGATATTTAGATATTTAAATATTTAGATATTTAGATAATTAGATATTTAGATATTTAGATATTGGAAATATTTAGATATTTAAATATTGGAAATATTGAAATATTTAAATATTTAAATATTTAGATATTTAGAAATATTAGAATATTTAGAAATATTTAAATATTAGAAATATTAGATAATTAGATATTAGATATTTAGATATTTAGATATTTAGATATTTAGATATTGAAATATTGGAATATTTAGATATTTAGATATTTAGATATTTAATATTTAAATATTGGAAATATTTAGATATTTAGATATTTAGATATTTGGAGATATTAGATATTTAAGATATTTAGATATTTAGATATTTAAGATATTTAGAATATTTGGAATATTGGAAATATTGGAAATATTAGAAATATTTAGATATTGGATATTTAGATATTTAAGATATTTAGATATTTAGATATTTAGAATATTTAGATATTGAAATATTTAAATATTTAGATATTTAAATATTGAAATATTGAAATATTGGAATTTAGATATTTAGATATTTAGAAATATTGGAAATATTGAAATATTTAGATATTTAGATATATTGGAAATATTGAAATATTGGATATTTAGAAATATTTAGATATTTAAGATATTGAAATATTTAGAAATATTTAAATATTGAAATATTTGGAATATTGAAATATTAGATATTTAAATATTGAAATATTTAAATATTGAAATATTTGAATATTGAATATTGAAATATTGAAATATTTAGAATATTGAAATATTTAGATATTGAAATATTTAGATATTTAGATATTTTGGAATATTGAGATATTTAAGATATTTAAATATTGGAAATATTGAAATATTGGAATATTTGAATATTGAAATATTGGAAATATTGAATGTTGAATATTTAAGATATTAGAATGTTGAAATATTGAAATATTGTTAGATATTAGATATTGAAGATATTGAAATATTGAATGTTGATATTTAGATATTGAATATTTAGATATTGAATTGATATTTGAATATTTAGATATTTAAGATATTGAAATATTGAAGATATTTGTTAGATATTGAGATATTGAAGATATTGAATGTTGAATTTGAATATTTAGATATTTAGATATTGAGATATTTGAATATTGAGATATTGAGATGTTGAATATTTGAATATTGAATATTGAATATTGAATATTTAGATATTGAGATATTTAGATATTTGAATGTTGAATATTTAAGATATTGAAATATTGAAATATTTAGAATATTGAATATTGAATATTGAATATTTAGATATTTGAATGTTGGATATTTAGATGTTGAATGTTGAATATTGAATGTTGAATGTTGAATGTTGAATATTGAATGTTGAATGTTGAATGTTGAATGTTGAATGTTGAATGTTGAATGTTGAATGTTGAATGTTGAATGTTGAATATTTGAATGTTGGTTACATCTGAGTTTCGACTTAACCTAAAAAAAACTCGAAAAATTGTCAAAACCCCAAAAATTAATGGAGTGTCATGATCGGGTCATGCGATATATGTTTCTATATGTTTTTAGACCTTCCAAATCCGAATTCAATGCCAAAACCAGCCAATCACGTCTGAATTTCAACCTAACCTAAAAAAATTTTGAAAAACTTCCAAAATATTTAATTTTTTGGAAAATTTATTATTGCATTTGTGCAAATATGTAGAATCACGTATTTAATTTATGTTTTTTCTTAGTTAAAATACAGTTTTGAAGCAAAAAATCATTACTCATATGAATCTATTCCGAATACTGATAAAATAGTGCTCAAAAGGGGATATACCAAAAGGAAAATTTTTTTTAAATTTCATTTGAATACACCCTAATCCAATATTAAAAAAAAGTTCAACATTTTAGAAGTTTTTCAAAAAATTTTTAGGTTAGGTTGAAATTCAGAAGTGATAGGCTGGTTTTGACTTCGGATTCATATTTCGATGGCTAAAAAACATATAGAAACATGTATCGCATGACCCGATCATGACCACCCATTATTTTTTGGGGCTTTGAAAATTTTTCGAGTTTTTTGAGGTTAAGTCGAAACTCAGATGTGCTACGTACATTTTGACTTCGGATTCGGACTAAGAAGGACAAAATACATGTTAACACATATATCGCATGCCCAGATCAAGATTATATATCTTTTGGGGGATATTTTAAGAATTTTCAGTTTTGTGAGGTTATGTCGAAGTGCAGACGTGATGGCAAAATTCTGACCTCGTATTCGAGATTCAGCAACCCAAAATACATATAACTGCATAAACCCTTACCCAGATCATACAACCTTTTATTTTTTGTGGGGCTGTGTTATACAAGCACTTGGTTTTATGCACATACTTTCTTAGATAACTTCTGTGTTTATTGTCCGATTGGATTGAAATTTCGAGAATACGTAGATATTTTAATGAGCTTAGTATATGTTAAAGTCTGAAAGTTGTATCTTGTATACAGCGCTTACAAATTGAGTTCAAAAATTAAATTATTTATTTGCGGGGGCGGTGGGCGTGGCACCTCACATTTGAAATAAACTTGATCAGCTTATAGTACACACGAGTCTTCCTGCCAAATTTGGTAACTCTAGCTTTTATAATAGCTGAGATCTGTGCGTTCAGACAGAGAGACAGACAGACAGACAGACAGACGGACATGGCTCAATCAACTCGTCTAGTGATCCTGAGCAATAATATATATACTTTATGGGCGTCCCGCGCCCTGTTACATACATTTGCACAAAGTTAGTATACCCTTTTTTGACAATTTTCAATGGTCGAAGGGTATAAAAATCATCTTTTACCCTTTCCTCGACATTGGTTTTCCAGCTCAACTTTCGCCATCACGTCTGGACTTCGACATAATCTCACAAAACTGAAAAACCTTAAAATATCCCCCCAAAAGATATAGAATCCTGATTTGAGCATGCGGTATATGTTTTAACATGTATTTTGTCCTTCTAAGTCCGAATCCGAACTCAAAAATGACGTATTACATCTGAGTTTCGACTTAACCTAAAAAAACTCGAAAAATTGTCAAAACCCCAAAAATTAATGGAGTGTCATGATCGGGTCATGCGATATATGTTTCTATATGTTTTTAGACCTTCCAAATCCGAATTCAATGCCAAAACCAGCCAATCACGTCTGAATTTCAACCTAACCTAAACAAATTTTGAAAAACTTCCAAAATATTTAATTTTTTGGAAAATTTTTGGAAAATTTATTATTGCATTTGTGCAAATATGTAGAATCACGTATTTAATTTATGTTTTTTCTTAGTTAAAATACAGTTTTGAAGCAAAAAATCATTACTCATATGAATCTATTCCGAATACTGATAAAATAGTGCTCAAAAGGGGATATACCAAAAGGAAAATTTTTTTTAAATTTCATTTGAATACACCCTAATCCAATATTAAAAAAAAGTTCAACATTTTAGAAGTTTTTCAAAAAATTTTTAGGTTAGGTTGAAATTCAGAAGTGATAGGCTGGTTTTGACTTCGGATTCATATTTCGATGGCTAAAAAACATATAGAAACATGTATCGCATGAGCCGATCTTGACCCCCCATTATTTTTTGGGGCTTTGAAAATTTTTCGAGTTTTTTGAGGTTAAGTCGAAACTCAGATGTGCTACGTACATTTTGACTTCGGATTCGGACTAAGAAGGACAAAATACATGTTAACACATATATCGCATGCCCAGATCAAGATTATATATCTTTTGGGGGATATTTTAAGAATTTTCAGTTTTGTGAGGTTATGTCGAAGTGCAGACGTGATGGCAAAATTCTGACCTCGTATTCGGATTCAGCAACCCAAAATACATATAACTGCATAAGCCGCTTACGCAGATCATACAACTTTTTATTTTTTGTGGGGCTGTGTTATACAAGCACTTGGTTTTATGCACATACTTTCTTAGATAACTTCTGTGTTTATTGTCCGATTGGATTGAAATTTCGAGAATACGTAGATATTTTAATGAGCTTAGTATATGTTAAAGTCTGAAAGTTGTATCTTGTATACAGCGCTTACAAATTGAGTTCAAAAATTAAATTATTTATTTGCGGGGGCGGTGGGCGTGGCACCTCACATTTGAAATAAACTTGATCAGCTTATAGTACACACGAGTCTTCCTGCCAAATTTGGTAACTCTAGCTTTTATAATAGCTGAGATCTGTGCGTTCAGACAGAGAGACAGACAGACAGACAGACAGACGGACATGGCTCAATCAACTCGTCTAGTGATCCTGAGCAATAATACGTATATATACTTTATGGGGTCTCCCACGCCTCCTTCTGCCTGTTACATACATTTGCACAAAGTTAGTATACCCTTTTTTGACAATTTTCAATGGTCGAAGGGTATAAAAATCATCTTTACCCTTTCCTCGACATTGGTTTTCCAGCTCAACTTTCGCCATCACGTCTGGACTTCGACATAATCTCACAAAACTGAAAAACCTTAAAATATCCCCCAAAAGATATAGAATCCTGATTTGAGCATGCGGTATATGTTTTAACATGTATTTTGTCCTTCTAAGTCCGAATCCGAACTCAAAAATGACGTATTACATCTGAGTTTCGACTTAACCTAAAAAAACTCGAAAAATTGTCAAAACCCCAAAAATTAATGGAGTGTCATGATCGGGTCATGCGATATATGTTTCTATATGTTTTTAGACCTTCCAAATCCGAATTCAATGCCAAAACCAGCCAATCACGTCTGAATTTCAACCTAACCTAAAAAAATTTTGAAAAACTTCCAAAATATTTAATTTTTTGGAAAATTTATTATTGCATTTGTGCAAATATGTAGAATCACGTATTTAATTTATGTTTTTTCTTAGTTAAAATACAGTTTTGAAGCAAAAAATCATTACTCATATGAATCTATTCCGAATACTGATAAAATAGTGCTCAAAAGGGGATATACCAAAAGGAAAATTTTTTTTAAATTTCATTTGAATACACCCTAATCCAATATTAAAAAAAAGTTCAACATTTTAGAAGTTTTTCAAAAAATTTTTAGTTTAGGTTGAAATTCAGAAGTGATAGGCTGGTTTTGACTTCGGATTCATATTTCGATGGCTAAAAAACATATAGAAACATGTATCGCATGAGCCGATCTTGACCCCCCATTATTTTTTGGGGCTTTGAAAATTTTTCGAGTTTTTGAGGTTAAGTCGAAACTCAGATGTGCTACGTACATTTTGACTTCGGATTCGGACTAAGAAGGACAAAATACATGTTAACACATATATCGCATGCCCAGATCAAGATTATATATCTTTTGGGGGATATTTTAAGAATTTTCAGTTTTGTGAGGTTATGTCGAAGTGCAGACGTGATGGCAAAATTCTGACCTCGTATTCGGATTCAGCAACCCAAAATACATATAACTGCATAAGCCGCTTACGCAGATCATACAACTTTTTATTTTTTGTGGGGCTGTGTTATACAAGCACTTGGTTTTATGCACATACTTTCTTAGATAACTTCTGTGTTTATTGTCCGATTGGATTGAAATTTCGAGAATACGTAGATATTTTAATGAGCTTAGTATATGTTAAAGTCTGAAAGTTGTATCTTGTATACAGCGCTTACAAATTGAGTTCAAAAATTAAATTATTTATTTGCGGGGGCGGTGGGCGTGGCACCTCACATTTGAAATAAACTTGATCAGCTTATAGTACACACGAGTCTTCCTGCCAAATTTGGTAACTCTAGCTTTTATAATAGCTGAGATCTGTGCGTTCAGACAGAGAGACAGACAGACAGACAGACAGACGGACATGGCTCAATCAACTCGTCTAGTGATCCTGAGCAATAATACGTATATATACTTTATGGGGTCTCCCACGCCTCCTTCTGCCTGTTACATACATTTGCACAAAGTTAGTATACCCTTTTTTGACAATTTTCAATGGTCGAAGGGTATAAAAATCATCTTTACCCTTTCCTCGACATTGGTTTTCCAGCTCAACTTTCTGTCCAGTAGTGTTGGGTAATCCTAGTTCAATTTGAGGAATAAGTTCGTTCGTTCGTTTAAAATCAATGAACTAGGTCGTTCATTTAGTTCAATCGTTAATTTTTTAAACTTGCTTACAGGTGTTAAAAATGTTATGAATTTATTTCATACAATGCTGTCATTGAAAATTAATATTATTTATTCAATTTATGTCAAAAACACTTATACATAATAATAATAAGAAATAATAAAGAGTTTACATATTATATTGAACTAAGTGAGCTATATTGAACTAAGTGAACTAAATTGAACTAACGAACTATATTGAACTATAAAGACAGACCTAGTTCGTTCGTTCAGCTTGGTGAATAGTTCAATTCAGTTCGTTCTTTCACGAACGACACAACACTACTGTCCAGTACTATTCCTAGATACTTCACGCTTTTTTTTGGCTCGAGCATGGCACCGTTTATAGATGGCGGAGTACATTGCGGTATCTTGTATCTCTTGGTAAAGAGAATTAGATCCGTCTTGTCCGCATTGATACTGGGTAACAAACAACTAGAAGTAAAAAACAAAAAAATTATATTATCAAGCGGGAGTACATAGGCTCTCACATTTGGTTTATACTCTCTAATTTTTCATAGCCATCCAACGAATTACTCTAAAACTGATTTAGTTTCATATAAAGAGATTTTAGAAGAAACGAGTGTACATAAAAGAGATTATGATCCTAAAAAACAAATTAAAGGAACTCGTGCATTGAAATATACGAAAATCATTAAACCCTTGATATCGTCAACAACAACGACAGCAGCTAAATTAAAACCTGTAGCTGTATCTACACCAATTCAAACCAAGAAAGAAGGGGGTGTTGATGGTAGTATGTATATTGTAGTAGGCAATATAATCTTTATTTTTTATATGTTGTAGTAGCCAATATAATCTTTATTTTTATCTCTTTGTTTTTGCTCTTGTTTGTTCGACGCTTCGAGATCAAACTTCTAACTCGATAGCTTTTTATTTATCGTACAGTGCATTGGATATATCGATATCAAACAGCTGTTATTATATACGATAGTTATGTTAATACAATATGTGTTTATCTTATATGCTATGTTATCTATATCTATTACAATTCGACCATCCTGATTAAAGATAGCCCTCTATCTTCCTCTTATTCTTGTAACGTACATTAAATATTTTAGATTTTAATCCAAGGCTTCATATTATGCGCACTCCATACCCCTTGATACGGGTTTCGAGCTAATTAAAAACCATCGACGTCCTTCAATATATATCTATCATTCTTTAACACTTTAAATATTTCATACGGACCTTTCGTTTTAGGTATTAATTTTCTTGCTACCCCTGCTGTGCTATCGAAATTTTTTACCATCACATAATCCCCCACACTATATTTTATCGCTACTTTTTTCTTTTCATTAAATGCCTCTTCATTATTTGCCTGTGATAATACTTGATTTTCACCTATTTCTGTAATATGCTCTAAACTCCGTTCACTACTATTTTCTAACTGATTCATCGTTTTTAACTTTGCTTCTAACTCATCATTAACCTTCCCTTTCTGAGCTAATCCAAACAGCATTTCACTTGGTAATTTCTTCGTACTACAATGTTGCGTGTTGTTCAACGTATACTCTACTTCCTCAATCACAGAGTCCCAATATTGTCCATTCTCAGGTTCCCTTAATTTAGAAATCATAGGTCCTAAACTTCTATTAATTCTCTCTACTTGTCCATATGCCTGCGGAGAACCCGTAGCAATTTTAATGTGTTTTACATTCAAATCATTTAAAAAATCTTCGAAATCCGCCGATGTAAAACAACTACCACGATCACATATAATACACGTTGGTTTACTATATGCCCTAAATCTTTCAATGCGCTTATAACCTCCTTAGTGTTTGTAGTCTTAGTTGTATATAATCTTACAAATTTTGTAAACCCATCTACTACTACCAAAATATGCTTTTTTAATCTGCTATTATCAACTGGACCATAATGATCTATATGAATTATCTCAAATGGTTTATTTCCTTTAGGTATACTGTGCAACAATCCTTCCCCTTTACCATATTTTGTTGAAAAAGCAATACACTTTAAACAATTCTCAATGTGCTCCATAACTTTATTTCTCATATTCGGAAACCAATAACTTTTCACTATCGCACTTAACATCTTGTCTCTACCAATATGCCCTAGCTGATCATGATACTTGTATAGCACATGATCCTCCATCCTCTGTAGCACACAAAACAACAATCTACCATCATTGGTTTTCCTAAACACAATGCCATTCCTCATTTCGTAAAGCTTATGCTCATTTTCCTCCAACAATTTTTTAATATTCTGTAACTTTTCATCTTTGGCCTGAGCAATTATCAAATTGGTTTCAAATTTGTCTCAGTGATCACAATCGCATCATTACATCTGCTAAGTGCATCTACATGTTGCATTTGTTTACCCGCTCTATGCTTTAATTCATAATCGAATTCTTGTAATTCCAAAGCCCACCTGGCAATTCTCTGATTAAGCTCAATCTTATTTAACGTTAACGTTAAAGAATTACAATCTGTCACTATCTTAAAGTGTCTGCCCTGCAAATATATCCTAAACTTCCGTAAAGCATATATAATTGCTAGAGTTTCTAATTCAAAACTATGGTATTTGGCTTCTGTTTCTGTTGTCCTTTTCGAAAAATTAAATAATGGATGCCATTTTCCATCATGCTCTTTTTGCATCAATACTGCCCCAAAACCTAATGCACTGGCATCACAATGAAGCTCAGTTTCCTTCTTATGATCAAACATGGCCAAAACCGGTGCCTCAACTAATTTATCCTTCAACTGTTGAAAGCAATCTAACTCTTTTTCCTCAAATTTAAACTTTTTATCCTTTCTTAATAAATCATATAACGGTTTCGCTATCGTCGAAAAGTTTTTTATAAATCTTCTAAAATAAGAACACAACCCCAGGAAACTATAAACAGACTGCGTTTTCACTGGTATGGGAAAATTTCTAACTGCTTCCAATCCCTTTCCTTCTGCTCTAATGCCATCTTTACTTATCTCAAATCCCAAATACTTAACTTTATCCTGTAAAAATTCACACTTGTCTATTCTTAATTCTAGTTGATTTTCTACTAAACGCTTAAAGACTTCTTTCAAAATTAGTAAATGTTCCTTCATACCCGAACTCGCAATCGTAATATCATCCATATATATTATAACCTTATTTTCTTTTATCATGTCCCTAAATATATTATTAACAAATCTTTGAAAAACTTGTGGAGCTGTCTTCAGCCCCATTGGCATTCTTAAAAATTCGTATTGGCCTAAAGGGGTGACAAACGAAGTGTATTTTATCGATTCCTTATCCATAAACACATGGAAATACCCATTTTTCAAATCCAGCTTCGTAAATATTGTTTTATTCACTAACCTATCAAGCAAATCATCTATTAACGGTAAAGGATAGTTGTCTTTTATCACCACCTTATTAAGTCTCCTAAAATCAATACACATTCTTAACTCCCCTAATTTCTTTTTAACTAACACTATTGGCGATGCATACTCTGAACTGCTCTCTCGTATTATACCATCCCGCATATACTCATCTAACATCACCTGTAATTTCTCTCTCTCTACATATGATAGTCTTCTTGGTGAACAACTAAAAGGTTTTGCATTCTCTACCGTAATATTCATTTCGCATTTAACCTTTGGCATAATAGGCTTTTCGGCATTAACATACATCGTTCTAAAAATTGTCTCTAATTCACATCGCACTTGCCAGTCTACCTGTTCCCCAATATTGTATGAATGTTCCTTTACTTCATTGTCTAAAATGCAAATCTGTAATAAAGCTTCTTCAAAATTATCATTTACCTGTGCATGCCCTTTTGTATTATCTTCTAATTCTCGTAATCTCTCACTAACCAATTCATTGTCTAATAACTTACTCTTACTTTTCATTTCTAACAATTCCTCATCTAACAATTTCTCTTCTAACTGTCTGCTATCTAACAATTTAACTAATTTTATTTCCAGCATTGGCAGTTCATTTACTAAATCTTCATCTTCCAATACACTTATTTCTTCCTTTGTGTTTTCGTCTTGATTTTCAATACGCTCTACCGTAACAATTTTTAATGCCGCTAAATCAATTTTCAGATAAAATTTTTTCATAAAGTCTCTACCCAGAACTACTCCACACCTCATAGATTCGTCGGACACAATTATCAAATCAAAATATATTTTAACTTCTTGTTTCTTTACATAACATTGTGTTTTTCCAAACGTAATTAGCTGGCTTTCATTTAGCCCAAAATATGTGTTATAATTTTCTTGCAGATCCACTCCATCAGGGACTAAACTTATCTTAATAAATGATACTGAACTTCCCGAATCTATGAGGGCTTCTGTAATAATTGACTTATTAATACCTTTGCTAAAATAAATTTCAACCGGTCTTACGTAATTATTTTCACCCTCCGATTTCCTCTTGGGGCATTGAGCTACCAGGTGCTCTGCAGATCCACATCCATAGCATGTCCCCTTCTCTCGAATTGGTAGCTTGCAGTCTTTTTTACAGTGTCCTTTTATATTGCAATTAGCAACGCAACTCCTTCACTGCACTGCTCCGCGCTGCCTCCGATTTATCAACACGTTTAGCGTCAATCCGTTGTTGTATAGGTAGTACCATCCCAGCAAACACCCGCAAAACTTTTTCAGCACTCTCAAAACACTGCAATTTTGCTTGCATGCGAAGATTGTCGACTGGAATCCCTTCGATAATTCCATCCACCAACTCCTCTTCATCCATGTCAACGTCTCGCGCCAATCCAACCTTACTGTCATAGTACGTTACAAAACTCTCTCCAAACTTCCAGTTACGCCGTTCAAAATTGCGTCGTAATTCTCCTTTAGTTATCCGTCCTTTAGTTCCCGTCGAATGCCAATTTTAATTGCTGCAACAACTCCTCAAAAGGTTGAATAATGCGTGCTGGGTCAGCATGAAGCCATTGAAGTGCAATACCTTTGAGTTTTGCCATGCACAGCAAGCGACATTGCATTTTGGTCAAATTATATGCACTAGCCACATTTTGCAACTGCATTATCCAAATAGGCACTGAAGTTTGACCAGTAAATTCTAACAGTACTTCCTTTGCCAGTAGAAACATGCTCGAAGACCTTGCAGCGTTCTCGTCAGATTCCGCACCAATTTGAATTTCATCACCATTTGAAATATTAACATCATCTTGTCGGGCGTCTAAATTATTTTTTCGCGCTGCTTCTTCTTGCTGCTCACCGACACTCTCATTAACGCTATTGCGCATTTGTATTTGCGTAAGCATGTCGGTTGCTGCTTCTATTTCTGCCTGCAAATTCCTGAGAATTTCTTGATTCTTGGAAATCTCTTTTCTTAG